>CAUYLG010045371.1:0-18517 GCA_963573385.1 Cacajao melanocephalus | reverse complement strand
CGTATACTCCGCGCCGAGAAGCGCCGTGCTGGGGTGCCGGCAAAATAGCCGCGCCGGCCAAAAAAGTCGCGCTGGCGACCTGTGTGGCTCCTCCACCGGGAATCTCCTAGTCTGTGGGCAACAAGAATTCGTCTGAAAGTGTGGCGTCCACTCGCTCTCTGCGCTTTTCACTGGGAGCTACAACCCTGAGCTGTTGTTAATCGGCCATCTTCGATCTCTCTCTATTTTCATTTTTTTTTGAGACTGAGTTTTGCTCTGTCACCCAGGCTGGAGTGCAGTGGCATGATCTTGGCTCACTGCAACCTCCACCTCCTGGGTTCAAGCAATTCTTCTGTCTGACTCTCCTGAGTAGCTGAGATTACAGGCACTTGCCACCACACATGGCTAATTTTTGTATTTTTAGTAGAGATGGGGTTTCATCATGTTGGTGAGGCTGGTCTCAAACTCCTGATCTCATGATCCGCCCGCTTGTCCTTCCAAAGTGCTGGGATTACAAGTGTGAGCCGCCCCGCCTGGCCAACCTCTTTCCTTTATAAATTACCCAGCCTCTGATATGTCTTTAATAGCAGCAGGAGATCAGACTAATATAGGTATTGAAATGGGAGGGAGTTCGGAATCCCCGCCCTGAACATGGCTCTTCAAGGGCTAAGGACATTGCAAGGCCATGAGCACTAGGCAAGGACTAATTGTGCAAATGGTGTGATGTGATGAAAGACGTGGCCTTATCCTTATAAAAGCATTCCAAAAGCAGTACAAACAGTAAAGCCACAGCGAGGCACTGATCCCAGAATTCATCTCCAGCACTGAAGATGGCAAGGAATTTTCTTACACGTGTATGTGTAGTTTTGCCACTGTAGATGACATTAGTATGAAAAAACAAGCTGTCACCTGCCACAAACGATCAGGCAAAGCAGTTTCTGGTCATCACCCAATGTACACAAACAGACTCAAAGTTAGTTCTTATTAATATTCTTCTCCCCGATGAGCCTAATGATGGATTTTTAACAATGTGTTTGAGTAAAAAAAATAATAATAATTTATAAAAGTCTAGCAGATTAGGCCTCCCTGACACAGTTGCTCCTAGAAACTTTGTGAATTAAGTTTAGGCTCCCAATGCCACTAGATGGCAGAGGAATGTCATTAAACCAGCCGATCTTCACAGAAAAGTTCCTGGAACAACCTCCTTTCCTTCTCACCGATCTTCCCCGTGTCTGCAGGGTCCTGGGAGATCTCTCCTGTAACTCGAGCTTTTTTCAGTCCTTGTCTTTCCAGGGTCAGGTGAAAGGCAGACACTCAACCCCCAGAAGAGTCTGCGACCCTGGATAGCAGGCACTAGCTTAATCCAGCATATCATGAGTGTGATTTTACTGTGGTCCAAACTCCTAATGCAGGAAATATCAAAAGCTTTCCAACCTTTGAAAATTTTATTTTTAAGTCTTTCAGAGAGGGACGTTTGGAAGAAAGGGCAGTGTTTCTGCAGGCTTTCTGTGGAGCATTTGTTAGAGGGGATGCGCCCCATTCCCTGTGATGCCACCTTTCTGCCTCACATCGGCCAGATGCACTTCTCACCTCCCCATTCCCCAAAGGGTGAACAACTCTACTGCTCTCTAAATCTTTAACTTCTTAATCTCAGAAATCAATTAGGTATTGGGGTGGGGGGGAATGGAGGGATATTGAACGTAATTGCTGGCACTCTACAATTTGGGAGGCTAGTTTGGACTACACTTGAGTGATCTTATGAAAGGATCTATTTTATTTTTTTAAAGATAAGGTTCAGAATCTGAGCTGGCTCAGCTGTACCCTCTCTGGAGAGAGTTCAGAATGGGATTGCTCAAGCAGTCTTGTAAACAGAGAAGTGTCCTCCTGAAAAAGAGCTGGGCTTAATGCCATGTTGTCACCCCAGGAAGCAGAAACCCAGCAAGTTTTGCATTGTGGTTCAGGATTTTGTTACATTCAATATAATTTACTAAATACGATAAACTATCCCTCCCCCATCATTTATAATCTAACTAATCATTCTGATTTCTGGAGAAAAACCAGAGGTAGCTGATGCCAAGGGGCTTGGTATAAGAACCAAGTCCCCTCTCCCATCTCCATGGGGTCCTGTCTCCCTTTTTCTGCAGAGCGAAAAGGATCCATATGAGGGAGACAGGATGAGCCTTTTGGAATGCTTTTATAAGCACGAGATGCTGATTCCAGATTGCAGCTGGACCTGCTGACCCGAGAGCCGTCTCCTCCCGTGGCCTGGAAAGGATCCGTGTGAGGGAGACAGGACGAGGACCTTACAGTCTCAGAGGACACAGTGTGGTGAGGACAGGGAGCGGGGTCCCCGGGTGGTACCCGAGGAAGGAACTGTCTCCTACGGTGGATCCTGTTCCTCCTACCTGTACCCTAAGCCACTGTCAATTCCTAGTCCTGTGTGTGTGTCGGGAACTGTTCAGGGTCTCCTCTCTGCCATAGTTATGATGTTCTCACTGATGAGCCACTGTCCTTTGCTGTCATCTGAAACGTTGGCAAAGCACCTCCTCCCCACCCAGCCCCTCTGCAAGTGGTGGCCATGTGGCCACATGGCTTTCTGGTAAAGGATCTATTTCCTGGCTTGGCGAAGAAAGCAGGAGAGAAAATTCAGCTTTCTCCTGCTTCCAAATAAAGTCAACACAATCATTTCCTTCTTCCTTCCCACCCCGCAGGCCGGGAGCTGGGCGCTTTCTCTCTCTGGCTTCCTAGAAAGGGTTATTGGAAACGGGGTCATCCGTGAATCAGGACGCGGAGCGAGGAGGGAGCCGAGCCTGCCATGGTCCGGGGCGGCACAGGGCGGGGAGCCCAGGCTCTGCAGAGGGAAAAGGCGGGCGGGGAGGAGCTTCACCGTCTTTCCGGAGCCCTGTCGTTTCTTTGTCCTCGTGTCTGGCCAGGGCTTTGAACGGGGCCGTCGAGGTGGAAAGCGAGCCGGGAAGAGCTCTCCTTTGGAGCTTCCAGCCGCTTCGTGCCGCCAGCCCCTGTGACTTCCCAGGTCCTCACTGGCTGCGGTTCCCCACGGCGTGAACCGCGGCCCTGCCTTTCTTTTTCCGTCCAGAGCCCACGCTTCACTGGCTTTGAGGATTTTCTGGGGGTCGCCTCTCTCCGTCGGCGCCCGCGTCCTCCCCGCCTCCTCCTTCGGCTCCGGGTCCCTGGCAGCTCTGGGGTGCAGAGCCCGGCTCCCCTCCTCCCCGAGAACTCCGGTGCCCTCTCAGTCAGTTCTCTCCTCTGTAGGTGGGTTTCTGGCTTGATAGGGAATTTTTCTCCCGGAGTCATCTCCATGTGGCGTAGGAGAATATTTACTTTTGTAGCTGGGTACGTTTCTGGAGCTTGGATAATAATACTGGGATACGTCTAGAAATGTGCAGACTTGCTTTTCATGGTGAGTGAAAAGTACGACTTTTTCTGGTAAGGACTCTGCTGTGCTGCGTTAAGAGCTGGACTTGAGTCCTCATCTGAGGACGGTTAGGAAGATGAACAATCACCCACCACTCCCGGGGACCGCATCTGATGCTTGCATGTGACCATGCCTGCCTGGAGACCAGGAGACTTCAATTCGCCTTACTTCAAAGGTCACTGGGAGGGAAGGGTGGGTGCCTCACTCACGGTCTGACATATCTGAATCACACGTCTCCCAAACCACCATGTCACAGCCCGGGTGGGGCACCAGGCTCTCCACTCAGCATGAGGATTACAGGTTTGAAATTGACTTTCGTTGACACAACTGGAACCATTGCCATTGTTTATGTTTTGATAAGGATCTAATAATCATCTTGAAAACTACAAAGATGGTGATAATGAAGACACAAAGGCATATTCCTAAAGAATCCAACTTCATGTATGTTATCTAAATCAATGAGCAGGGACTCGAATTCTGAAAACACTTAGGTTTTGGTTTTGGAGCTGGGCAGGGTGCAAAATCATCATCTAGGGCAGTCTTTAGGTGGCGCCTGGCTCCAGAACCCAGAAAGCGGCCTCCCGGCGGCTGCACATATGGATTATGTCTCTGTCACTTTCAGCAGTTACTCTTTCTTTTTTTTAGACAGAGTCTTGCTCTGTTCCCCAGGCTGGAGTGCCGTGGCATGATCTTAACTCACTGCAACCTCTGCCTCCTGGGTTTAAGCAATTCTTCTGCCTCAGCGTCCCAAGTAACTGGGATTACAGACCTGTGCCACCACGCCTGGCTAATTTTTGTATTTTTAGTGTAGACGGGGTTTTGCCATGTTGGCCAGGCTGGTCTTGAACTCCTGACCTCAGGTGATCCACCGGCCTTGGCCTCCCAAAGTGCTGGGATTACAGGCATGAGCCCCTGCGCCCTACCCAGCAGTTACTATTTTAACCAAGTAGTGCCTAATCTCTGCCCCTCCCCAAGAAACTCAGAGGAGACCTCCTGCCGTGTTGTACCCCATTTCCAACAGGAACAAATGCATTTTCCAATCCTTTCAGCAAGGGGGAGTGCTCTGCTCAGAACAGAGCTTCACTCCTCGGCTACGCATTCCCCAGCCCTGCAGCACTGAGAGACTCTTGTTCGCACTGCTTTGAGAAATTCTCCCTGAGAGGTCAGACCCGGTTTGGACACTGCAAGCCTTCTGTCTCAAGGTAGGGAGGAACAGGGGAAATGGCCCCCTAAGGCAAAACATTGCTTATGAAACCCAGATTTCAGTTCCTGGTCAGAACGTAAAGCAAAACCGCCAGCCCCAACTCAGACTCTCGAAGGGTCCCTGGGAAGCAGGGAAATAGTAGAAGTGAAAAGTGGGCCTCCTGGCCGGGCACTGTGAACTCATGCCTGTAATCCCTGCACTTTGGGAGGCCGAGGTGTGTGGATCGCTTGAGATCAGGAGTTTGAGACCAGCGGGGCCAATGTGGTGAAACCTCATCTCTACTAAAAATACAAAAAATTTGCCAGGCATCGTGGCAGGGGCTGTAATCCCAGCTACTCAGGAGGCTGAGACAGGAGAATCACTTGAATCTCAGGAGGCAGCGGTTGCAGTGAGCTGAGATTGTGCCACTATATACCAGCCTAGGTGACAGAGCAAGACTCTGTCTCAAAAAAATAAAAAGTGGGACTCCCGTGAGTGAGCAGAGTCCCTTCTGGCTTGGGTGTGGAGGGGAGATGCACTTCTGTTAAACCCACAGGAAATAAATCAAGGTCAAAAAGCTGTTTGAATTAGAATCAGATCTACCTGAAGAACTCTAATTTGTCTCTAATCTTTGTTGTTCTCTGCCTGTTGCTCAAATAGTGCATGTGATTATTGAACAAACAAGGATAGACAAGGAGGGATGTTTTAGCTTTCTCTGGAGGTGGGATGGGGGTCATAGGGAGTGAGGACTGGGGACCCTATATTATTTCCCAGTGCTGCCTAGGATCAAATAAACATTTTGCTGTAAATACGAATTGAATCAATGTTGCCTGAAATTAAAGGAATATTATAATTTGTGTCCATGTGTATAACCCTTAGGCAATTAAACAGTATTGAAGTAAGCCAATCAGAGGCCCACTATGCAATTGCAGCTATGAGGCAGTGTTTCCACCCCTAAATTGTTTTATCTGATAAAGAACTTTCAAGCCAGATGTGGTGGCTCATGCCTATAATCCCAGCACTTTGGGAGGCCAAGGCGGGAGTATTGCTTGAACCCAGGGACTCGAGACCAGCTTGGGCAACATGGCAAGACCCTGTCTCTACAAACAAAATAAAATAAAATTAAATTAAATTAAAAAGTCAGGCATGGTGGCGGGTGCCTGTGGTCCCAGCTGCACAGGAGGCTGTGGTGGGAGGATATCTTGAACCCAGGAAGTTGTGGCTGCAGTGAGCTATGATCACGTCACTGAACTCCAGCCTGGGTGGCAGAGAGAGACCCTGTCTCCAATAAATAAATAAATAAATAAAAAGAATTTTCAAACTGGGGCATATGGACAAATGTTCACTCTTTTACTGGATGTGAGACCTCAGGTAAGTTACTTAACCTCTTTGAGCCTGTATTAGTGTGCTAGGGCTGCCATAACAAAAGGTCACAGACTGGGTGGTTTGAACAACAGAAGGTATTTCTTCCAGTGCTGGAGCCAGACATTGGACATCATGGTGTCAGCAGGTTTGGTTCTCCCTTGGCTTGATGGCCACTTTCTTGCTGTGTGTTCACATGGTCTTCCGTCTGGGTTCCTCTGTGTCCTAATCGCCTCTTCTTGTAAGGACACCAGTCAGACTGGACGAGAGCCCACCCTCACGACCCCATTTCAACTTAATTACTTATTCAAGGGTGCTGTCTCCAAATACAGTCACATTCTGGGGTCCTGGGAGTTAGGGTTTCAGCATATGAATTTTAGGAAGACACAATTCAGCCCATAACAGAGCCCCGCTTTCCTCACTGGTAAAACTGGGATAAAATTTGCTCTCCTTTCTTGTTTTGAGACTCAAATCAGGTAAAGTAAGAGAAAGGACTCTGGAGGGTGTCAGGTGCTAAACAAAGGAAAATGGTCATCCCATATAGGCAGAACAGACAGTTTCAGATGACGTGTCTATGGACCTGGTGAAAGTTGCATCCTCTGTACACACCTAAGATTTGGAGGCCAAGTTCTTTGTGAAAAGGTACATTTGCAAAGATGCTACTAAATGTCATGCCTTCTTAGGAATTGGAGCCTAGAGTGATACTGCAAATAAAACATTCATTTATTTATCCCTCACCATCATCGATTGCACACCTAACCTGTGCTGGGCCCTGCTGCATCAGCCATTACCTGTGGGTGAGGCAAAACGGCAAGGAGGCTGGGTGGACTTAACAGGAAGTGGAACAGAGAGCGGACTTCTAGTTTGTCCTCTATATGGCTTTCAGAGAGCTTCACTGGCAATCTCTCTTGCCATCAGCACCTTCCCCCTGCTTCTTTCTTTCTCAGTCACAGATGGCTTCTCAGGATCTGAAAGTTCAGAAGAACTTGGAGGTCTCCCTGGGTCTGGAACTGGGGCCACATGGCTCAAGCTCAGGCAGGGACAAAATTCACATTCTGTCATTCTTAGGGACTGGGTATCTGATACAGTGAGATAAGCCTGGGTTTTATGAAAGACAAAGGCCAGTTACACACACCCTACACACCTCTTCACACACACACACACACACACAAACACACACACACACACACATGCAAAGAGTCCAGAGGAGCTTGCACCTTGGCTACAGAAGGCAGCATTGGTAGTTTTTAGTGTTAGGAATTTCCAACCCATGCTGAAAGTGTGTCCTTAGTTCACAGAGGGGAAAATAATACCATTGTACATCATTGACCTCTGTCTCTTGCATTTTGAAATTTCAAAGCTGAATAAGGAGCATAATGCCCACCCTCCTACCTCAGCTATGGGAACCCCTTCCCTGTTGGGCTCACTTCATATGATAGGGCTGAAAGAAGATGAGAAATACAGCTTTGCTCCCTATGGGCATCCAACAGCAACATGGTGACATCTTCCTTTCTTTTCGGTGCCAGGTCCTGAGTTTGAAGTCTCGTTGTTCAAGAGGAATGCCAAGAAGAAATAAGAAGTCAACAGCTACAAAATGAATACTGTAATACATTGAGGTAGACATCAGCCTACAGTCCTAAGGCAGGAAGGGGGAAAAAAGAGCAACAGAAAGGTACAGCTTGCTACATGAAAAAAGCAAACTCGAGAGAATGGGAAGAAGATGGACCTTGGGCATTTACAGCTTTACCTTGGAGCACCAGACTGTTCTGTATCTTGGAAACACTCTTTCTTTCTCTTTGGACTTCAGGCTTACTTTGTTTCCAAATCAGGACTGGAAATGGGAATTATGAAGCCAAAAATATCAAACAGCCTTAGATCCTTGGTTAAAAACATCAGTGGCAACACACGACTGAGCTTACCTCCCCCATTCTTGACATTTCATTATAAGAGGAAAACCACAAGCCTAACTTAGCAAAGCCTGTTATAATTAACTCACAAGCCCTCATGTGCTTACTAGTGGTTTTTAGGGCTCTGAAGCTTAGATGTAATGTAAGATGGGTTATTTAATATGCATTACGGAAGGAGGAAACAAAGACATATTTTTATTCTCTTTTGCTGTACAGCAGCTTGGCTGGTTTCATTCCATCCATTTAATTTACTGTTTCTAGGCACAAGGGAATCATTTCCATGTGAAATTTATCTATATAAATTTGGGATAACATGTGTCAATCGAAGTTCTTAATGGCAAATAACAGAGACGAAGTCTAGCCCTGTGAAGCAGAAAAGGAATTTATTTTAAGTGTATTAGGTGACTCAGAATTCCAGGAGGGCAGAGTAAAGCTGGGAGGCTGTGCAGCCTGCGACCATTCCGCAAATCAATTCTAGCGGTGGTCTGGTGGATGGATACCTCCTGCCTTTGCTCTGGGCAGAGATCTTGCAGCTTGCCCAGAGACCACCCCGATATTGCACAAGCTTTTGGGTCCTCTGTAAACAGGCTGTAGTGACCACCGTCCTGCCAGTGTGCCCACAAGTCCTAACCAGGCTCCAGTTGGTGCCCCTTTCTCATGTTCCTCCTTCTCCAAAGATCTTTACTCGAATTCTGCTCCTTGCCTGTTTTGGTTATCTTTACCCAATGGAAGGGGGCTCACACTCTACAAACACACATGTGCATGTGTGCACACACATGCACATGCACACACACACACACACACACACACCCTGTACCCCAGTGGCTTCTGCCCAGGTTGGAGTCATTCTGTCTGCAGTGGCCCTGGGCCTTCATGGTCAGTGATGTTGAGAGAGGTGGCCCAGACCCCGTGGTGACTGAGTCCCCCAGGCAGGGTCTCCTTGTTCCCAAACCTGCCATGGGCTTGGAAGGCACTCTTGATTCTTTAACTACTTAACCATTTAAAGCAAGCTCACACATGTCTCCAAAGGACAAGTGTCAAGCCTTGGGAGACTGTATAGTCTAGACTCATATCAGGGAGGAAGAGTGTTACATTGCAAGGTTCTTTTCTGACACCATCTGTGAGCCTCATTTTCTTTCTTTCAAAAAAAAAATACAAAAATAGAATAATCAGAATATAAACTAGTCTAGAAAATTCTTTTTTAAAAATATTTACATTGAATCTTTGAAAATTTGTGCTATGATGTGTGAATAGATAGAAGGTTAATATGGATGTTTGTAATGACTTTCATTCTCATGATATACATTAGGCACTGTTTCACAGAAGTATATCTTTACAAGACATGAAGAGTAGAAGCTTAAGTATTTTCGTAAGAAGTGTCTAAATTCTGATTATTTAACATGTTGATGCAGACATCCTTTGGACTCTGAACAATTAGGGTATTTTTTTCCACCCTGTTTATCTCTTTTAAAAACAATGGTTTGAGATTTTTCTCAAACATCAGGGTAGGAATGAGGAGTACGATACTTAGCAAATGTTCCAAATCAAGAAGGTTAGTATTTCTGAATTATTTTAATGATGCTTTAATAGAAAATTATTCAAATATATTTTTACCTATGGTATGTAGTTGATTTAAATATTTGGAGAAATGTATGAAATTAATAGCAGAATGACTTCACTTCTGTTATTTCTCTGTAAAATTTCCTTTCCATTGATATCCCACCAATTCCAGACACTTCAGTACCCATAAAAATCCAATCTGTTTCCTATTCTCAGCAAGAATGCCATGCTTTTATTGGGCTCCAATCTCTGTGTTAATATTCAGAATGTGCCTCCAAGCAGAAAACAGGATTCTGGGGTTTATTTCATTCATTTCCTTTATCTTAGGTATTATAGCTTTCCGATATTTTTTTCAAAATCTGAAAACATTTATTTTATATATTTTCTCCAGCTATTTAATTATTAATTCTGGAACGCTAATTTAACTATTTTGTTATTTCCAGAAACAGAATTGCCATTATAGATTTGAAATGATCAGAAAATATGCATCCTTGATATATGCCCACTATCTATACATGTATATGTAACATTTATTAAATTGAAATTTATGGAATGACTAATAATTTACAAAGTTATTTTTACAGCCACTGTCTAATCTTGAGCATATACAATATCCATCAGTTTTATTTTTTACTTTCTTTCATGGAATAAGATTCTTAGCCCTTCTGACTGATGTGAGATGGTATTTCGTTGCTGTTTTGATTTGCATCTCTCTGATGATTCGTGATGATGAGTATTTTTTCTTATGCATGTTGGCTGCATGTATGAATTCTTTTGAGAATACATTTTGAGAATACAATTCTGTTTATGTCCTTTGTCCATTTATTAATGTTTTTTTTTGGTTTTGCATATTGAGTTAAGTTCCTTACGGATTCTGAAGATTAGACTTTTGTCAGATGCATAGTTTCCAAGTATTTTCTCACATACTGCAGGTTGTCTATTTACTCTTTTAAAAGTTTGTATCACCAGGGCTATTATCAAAAAGTCAAGAAACAACAGATGCTGGAGAGGCTGTGGGAAAAAAAGAGAACACTTACACACTGTTGATAGCAATATAAATTAATTCAGCCACTGTGGAAAGCAGTTTGGAGATTTCTCAAATAACTTAAAACAGAGTTACCATTTAAACTAGAAATCCCAGAACTGGGCATATGCCCCAAATGAAATAGATTATTATACCCCCCCAAAAAAAAACACATGCACTTGCACGTTCATCACAGAATATTCACAATTTCAATGACGTGGAATCATCCTATGTGCCCATCAATGGTGAATTGGATTAAAAAAATGTAGTACTTATATACTACAGAATACTACACAGCCATAAAAATGAAAATATATTCTTTGCAGCCACATGGATGGAGCTGGAGGTCATAATTCTAAGTGAATCAACACAGAAATAGAAAATCAAATACCTCATGCTCTTAATTATAAGTAGGAATTAAACATTGAGAACATGCATACATAAACATGGGAACAACAGACACTTAAATACCAAGAGAGACAGGGATTAAAGAGAACATGTGTTGAAAAACTATCTATTGGGTTCTATGCTTACTACCAGAGAACAATATACCTATAGTAAAACTACACATGTACCCCTGCATCTAAAATAAAAGTTGAAAGAAAAAACATTCTTAGCCTAAAGTAGTTAAATTATTTGCCCAAGACCACACAGATGGGAATGGAATGTAGGCATTTTAATGCTAATTTCTGTGTTCTTCCAAAATGGCATAATGTCTTCTTAGATGAAGAATGTGACAAATGGATCTAGAGAATTAAGTAACATCTTCCCATGCACTAAAAGCTTTAGGAAGCTTAGACCTCAGTACACATACTGATATTTCATTAACAGGTTTTAATTCTGACACACAAAGATACAGGAGCCATCTGGAAAAAGAAAATAAATTTCTCCACCCATGGCTCCCCACTGACTTTAATGTGACCCATGAATACTGTTAACAAATAGCAGCTGTCTTCCCCACGCAACATTTCACTCCTATTTGTTTGTCTTAGCTTTTTGTAACTATTTCAGGAGGAAAAATGAATTAGTCATTGACATCCAGATATACTGAACTAAAATTACTTGGATTTGCTTTATTTTGAGCTTTTCAAAGTCACTTGTAATCTTTTACTTGCAAAGAGTTAGAATTATCAGCCAAAATAATAATAATAAATATTAATAATACATAATAATAATTGCTAAGATTTAGAAAACAGCATTTCAATTGCTCTATATTATTAAAAATATTCTATAGTTGCACATAAGAGAAGTCATGTACCAGAATTACTGAATAACAACTGGTTTTTTCTTAAAGTTTTATTTACTAGATTAGGAAAATAAATTTTTATCTCGGCGTACATTTGTAAAATTTTTCAAACTGTTTATAACAGTTTCTTTGTCTGTAAAATGAGTGGGTTGAATCTTTGAAGTCTTTCTTGTTCTTCATAATTCCATTAAGAGGTTCATTTTTATTGAAGGCAGTCTGCAGGCATCAATGTATTTCTCACCTGCCCCTGTATATTTTCCTAGGGAACACATAGAGGACTTAGGATTCACTCAAAAAAATTCACACTGATGTGTCTTCTTTTCTCTTAGGTAGTCTTTTGCTCTAGGGAAAGTTCTTAACTATGTATGAGAAAGCTATTAATATATATTAGTTTCTTCATTAGGAAAATGAGAAGAAAATACCTACGTTAAAATGGATTTTAAAGGAGAAACAAATACATGAGAAAATACTTTGCAAACTTTGAAGTACTACACAAATGTGAGGAAATCAACATAACAGTAATTAGGAAAAAGAGAAAGAAATAGAACAGTTTCAGCTAGGCTACACAGACATGTCATAGCAAAATCAGCTTCTGTTATGAGTGCTGTTTAAGAATGCAGAAGATGGGTCATGAGAATAAAAAGATAACGCTACCAACAAGACAATGTTGACTTGCTCTAGTAAAGAGGTCATACTTAGACTATTACATACAATTTGACTAATTTTGTGATAATTAAATGTCATTTTACAAGACTTACCCAGCATTTTTAAATGCCAAATAACTGAATAAAATTGAAATATGATTGTTATTACATATGCATCTTTCAAGTTTTCAATGATGACACTCATTCTTCAATTCTGTCAAAGAAAAGGCATTGTTTTTGGTTTGCTCTTCAGTAGGGAGAGTCATTTCAAAAGTTTTTATTTAATCTTTCATTCTTTAATAGCTCTCACTTCACAGAATAGGAAGCCATGTAGGTATTGTGACAGTTATTAAACATGATCTTCCAACAATTTGCTACAGATAGGGAAAAGAGAGACAGTTGCCATCCATAGACCCACTAGGTCCACTATAAGATGTAATTAGTACCAATCAACATTTATTATCTGTCATCAATAACTCCTCTTACTGACCAGTGGGTCATAATTATGGCTCAGATACCCAGTGAATAAGGTTAATTCAAAGCTATTTTACTAAAAATCCCATAAAGGTCTGAGTGTTTCCATTTTCTAATGCATAGCAATTCTGAAAAACGGCCATTGGCATCTTCAGAAAAAGCACAGAGGAAAATTAATAGTACATATTTGTGGTCATATTTCAGGTATCTTCTCCAGGTTACTGGCCTCACCTTCATTCGAGAAGGTCTATGTCTTTGTACTGGCAAATGAATGTAAAGACTAAATCAAAGGTTATGCCTATTTTAATGACTCAAGTCATGTCTTGTTTAGAGGTTTTTTGTTTTTTGTTTTTGTTTTTTTGAGATGCAATCTCACTCTTTTCACCCAGGCTGGTGTGCAGTGGCACTATCTCAGCTCACTGCAACCTCTGCCTCCCAGGTTCAAGCAATTCTCCTGCCTCAGCCTCTTGAGTTGCTGGGACTACAGGTGCACACCACCACATCGGGCTAATTTTTTGTATTTTAGTAGAGACGGGGTTTCACCTTTTTGCCCAGACTGGTCTTGAACTCCTGAGCTCACACTGCCCTCCACAGCCTCCCAATATGCTGGGATTACATGTGTGAAGTTATTATTTCGTATAAATTAAAATATTTTTATATATTGTCCATATAATTCAGTCCTAGAAATTGAACAATTAGCCAGTGCCTAAGGAAAATCACTCTGGTCATGACCCAAGTCCTTCCCTTTATGGTGACTATGCTCCTGTGCTCGCCTTGTCTGTTGGTTAAGCACTACCATTTAGCCTTCCCCATTTCAATCATCTGCATTGAAACAAAGGAATGAAATTTTAATTGGATTTTGCATCATCACCCAAATTTCAGAGAACAAGCAATGCAAAGGTGTCCAAGATTTTTTAATTCACTGGTAAAGAGAATGTTCTCTGGACCCACTGTGAGATAGGAGGAAAAGTGACACATGTTAAATTTATTCTAACATCTCTATCACCATAAGTCTTTGAATGTGGGATCTAAGCTTCATTAAATATGAAAAACCCTTGAGTCAAAGATTGTCAATCAACTAAGTACAGTTTTAGAGCCACTCCTAGCTACTGCTTAAAATAACACATTGATCCAAAAAATTTTGTTCAGTGTACTAGTATTTATAAATTTAATGCAAATGTTGATTTTCCCTCTTTGATCTAATATCATTAGAAAACACCCATATATAGTCTTCAAATTTCTGCCAACAAAAATTGAGAATTTGTTTTTCAAAAATCAGTGCAATTACACTGTGTATAAGTGAGCTCTTCCTGGGTTAGATTTTTCATATAAAAACTACCAATGTTAATTCAATTTTTATGGTAAATTCTTCATCCACAATATCAAACTTTTGGTATGAATTTCATTTACAGCAGCCTGGGGACTATTCAAGAAAATGGGCAATTCCAGAATCGTTCTGGTTGTCTGACAATGACTTAAGCTGATTAAAATATTCAGCTTGACATTTTTCTTCCAAAATCTTTCCAGTTAAGTAAAAGGCAGCCACCCTAACACTCCATTTATTCATTATTTACTCAACTATGATCAAGTGCAACAGACCCTTGGCTTTCCAAAATTTTGTCTTCAATAGGCACTTCATACCAAATAACTACAGCAAACAACGTGAATGCCTATTTTGCTACTACCGGATTTCAATGCTTCACTAGCAATTAGGCTGTCTCTACATTTAAATTCATAAAATCACAAATCCTAGATAGGTATCATTGTAGATATGTTTCCTGACCTAATTCATGATACCAATATCAGTCAATGCTCAATCAGGGATAAAACAAAGTTCTGAAAATTTTAAGTCTTGAAATTGGTTACAAAGCTTTTAGTATTGCTGAAAGACCAAATGGTAAAAATGATACTGGAAAAACCCACAAGAGTAGACAGTCTTAACCTCTACTCCTGGGTTGGGGTATATAATAATATGTTTTCACAAATGCTTAGACATGTAGGTTACTGGTACTGGTTTAGCTAAAACTAAAGTGATAATGCATTTCCCATTCAGTGCTACTCATGGGGCTTCACTTCTTTAGAAAATGATGTCAGGAGAGAGGGACCTGGCAAAGCAGGATTTAGGAATATCAGAGATCTAGCCAAACCCTGTCAATCACCATCAAACAGCACACTTATACTCAACAGTTAACAGCAATGAATTCTACTAAAAGTTCAAAGAGGAGGATAATTGAAGATAAAGCAGATTACACATTCAGAAATTCATTTCATTAGAGAAGTGGTAATAAAAGCCAAATTAAAGAGATACGTAAGTTATAAAAAGTAGTAATAAGTCTATTAGAAACCTTCAGTAAGAAGTTTACTTAGAATAGGATTACAAAAAATAGTAGAAAAAGCAAAACTTTCTTTTTCTTTTCTTATTCTTTTTTTTTTTTTTTAATCTTAGCATGAGCATCTTAAAAAACATGTTTGGTTTCAGAAGAGAGACCTAGAGAGTGAGAAGTTTAATACTTCGACAAGATATACCTGGTTTAATGAATGCTTGAAGAAAGCAATTGAAGGAATCAATCAAAGATAATTCAAAATCAAAAGATAAACAATTTTTCTTTAAGTCAGATAAAGGAAAGGAGAAAAAAACACATAGGGGAAAGTTGAAGAATAAGCAGCTCCTTCAGCAAGGAATTAAATGTTTAGTTCATGAGACAGTTTTAACTTTTAGAGGTGTTAATGTGGTCAAGTATTATTAATTAAATCTCCCTTATAAATATTATTATACTTATTCTCTCCTTATTAGGGAAAAATCATAATGGACAAAGTTTGGGCTATTTTTTATTGATTTGATAAATCTGAGAAGCAAAACATTAACTCACTCTTATTACAACTTCTCCTGGACACTGTAAGGTTAAGAAAGGGAAAAGATATTCTGAGCCAAGGTTTTCATATTACTCTTCAGATTAAATAAATCCCAGTATCCCTTGCTATATCACAAACAAATTGATTTAAGGGAAGATGATTACAAAGTAGAATAGAGCTTCCAATTTTATAAACGAGTGACACTGCATTATTCACAATAGTCATGTTTTTCAAGTTCTTTGTGCTTTGAAAAAGCTTTGGGAAACATTTATTTTCTCCATACATCATGTATAAGCAATATAATCTTGCTTATAATTTATGAAGTACTAATTTATTTCAAGAAAATAATGCATTTATATAATTCAGTCTTATAAGAAGATTTTTTATAGTATTATTAATTACAGAGCTCTCCCATTCTAACCTAATTCCCTGATTGTGAGGTAGGCACCATTATCATCAGTTTGCAGATATGGAAATGGGAACTGTGATGGTTAATACTGAGTGTCAACTTGGCTGGAATGAAGGATGCAAAATGTTGATCCTGGGTGTGTCTGTGAGGCTGTTGCCAAAGGACAGCATCATTTGAGTCGTAGGCTGGGAAAGACAGATCTACCCTTAATCTTGGTGGGCACCATCTAATCAGCTGCAAGCAGGATATAAAGCAAGCAGAAAAAAATGTGAAAAGGCTAGACTGGCTCAGCCTCCCAATGTACATCTCTCTCCCATGCTGGATGTTTCCTACCCTTAAACATTGGACTCCAAGTTCTTCAGCTTTAGGACTTAGACTGGGTTCCTTGCTCCTTAACTTGCAATTGGCCTATTGTAGAATGTTGTGATCATGTGAGTTAATAAGACTTACTAAATTTCCCCCCCCCCACTACCCTTTATTTTGAGAAAAAGTCTCACCCTGTGGCCCAGATCAGAGTGCAAAGGCACAAATTTGGCTTACTGTGACCTCCGCCTCCAGGGTTAAAGTGATTCTCCTGCCTCAACCTCCTGAGAAGCTGGGATTACAGGCACCCACCAGCACACCCAGCTAATTTTTGTATTTTTAGTAGAGATGGGGTTTCATAATGTCAGCCAGGCTAGTCTTGAACGCCTGACCTCAGGTGATGCACCTGCTGTGGCCTCCCAAAGTGCTAGGATTACAGGCATAAGCCACTGCACTCAGCCTCTAAACTTTCCTTTATACATACATCTATCCTATTAGTTCTGTCCCTCTAGATAACCCTGACTAATACAGATTTTGGTACCAAGAGTGGTTCTAGAGGAACAGAATATTAAGGATGGAGTCGAATCATTGGTTTGGGGGTTTTTGGAGTTGGCTACTTAATACGATTAGACCAAAAATGCTAAGGACTCTACTTCTAATAGTATGGAGAATACTGATAGTCCTTGGCATGAACTGTTTAGAGAGTTATGATAAATAAATACATTTGACCCTCCTGATTCACTGCTTGTGAGACGCAAGGAATTTAGTGACTCTATATATAACACCTTTGACTATATGTAGAGAATGAAGGAACAAAATGAAGTTGGTTGGTTGCTCCTAATTTCACTAGACTAAGTGGTAAAAGAAAATGATTAACTCAGAGATTCTAACTTCTGGCTTTAGAAGCACATACTGAGCCTCAAATCTGCTAGGATTGCCCTGAGTGAGAGTCTTATCTCCTGTAGAGAAAGAGCTGAAATTGTGGAAAGGCAGAAACAAACTCTTATCATGTGAGTGGCTGACCTGCACTGAAAGATGCATGCACAGCTTTGTCAGGTGCCTACTGTTAAAGTGAGGGCATTGATTGGTAAAGAATGGGACCCTGCAACTTGGAATGGGGATGTGTAAAAGAATCCTGATGAAACTGGGGACACTGAGTTTATAAACTCAGATTAAACATTTCTACCAGAAGAAACAGCTTCCCCATCCCCAGTACAGGCAGCATCCCCTCCCCAACCCATGATGCCATCAGCCTTTCCACATTTGTCTGAGGAGATAAACCCTGTGCTGCCTGAGGCAACAGTGATGGCCTTCCCTGAGGCAGTTGCCAGCCAAGATAATGTTGATTAACCTCAGGAGCCACCCACAAAACCCTGTTTGCTTCTAAACCTATAACTAGACTAAAGTCCTGGTGGGCCCCTAGAGATGAGGTTCAGAATGTGACCCATGATGAGATGCACTACACTCAAAAAAAACTGCTTGAGTTTTCCAATTTATATAAGCAGAAATCTGAAGACCAGGCATGAGGATGGATATTAAGAATGTGGGATGATGGTGGAAGAAACATGGAGTTGGATAAAGCTGAATTTATTGATTTGGGCCCACTAAGTTGGGATTCTGCATTTGATGTTGCAGCTCAGAGAGTTAAAAAAAAAAAAGGTTCTAACAGTTTATTTGCTTGGTTAGATAAAATATAGATTAAAAGGTGACCCACTGTGAGTGAACTGGAAATGCCTAATCTCCCTTGGTTTAATGTAGGGAAGGGATCCAAAGGCTTAGGGAGATTGGGATGGTAGAATGGATTAGTCTCTTTAAACCTACTCATCCCAGCTGGGAATGTCCAGAAGATATATCCTTGACCAATGCTTTACAAAATACATTAGCAGAAATATTGCAAGCCAGAATGGAAAATAATATATTCAAAGTGCTAACGTTTTTTTTTAATACCCAGCAAATTGGAATCGTATGTATGACCAAACTTTCCCTCAAAAATGAAAAAGAGGAGAGAGATCCAAGATGGCCGATTAACAACAGCTCAGGATTGTAGCTCCCAGTGAAAGCGCAGAGAGTGAGTGGACGCCGCACTTTCAGACGAATTTTTGTTGCCCACAGACTAGGAGATTCCCGGCGGAGGAGCCAC
>CAUYLG010045370.1:0-21297 GCA_963573385.1 Cacajao melanocephalus | reverse complement strand
ATGGTTTTGCCTAGGTTTTCTTCTAGGGTTTTTATGGTGTTAGGTCTTATGTTTAAGTCTTTAATCCATCTGGAGTTAATTTTAGTGTAAGGTGTCAGGAAGGGGTCCAGTTTCTGCTTTCTACACATGGCTAGCCAGTTTTCCCACCATTTATTAAACAGGGAATCCTCTCCTCATTGCTTGTTATTGTCAGGTTTGTCAAAGATCAGATGGTTTTAGATGTGTGGCATTGCCTCGAAGGCCTCTGTTCTGTTCCATTGGTCTATATCTCTGTTTTGGTACCAGTACCATGCTGTTTTGATTATCGTAGCCTTGTAGTATAGTTTGAAGTCAGGCAGCGTGTTGCCTCCAGCTTTATTCTTTTTGCTTAGAATTGACTTGGCTTGGTGCTCTACACATTCAGAGAAACTTCTCTAGTAACAAACTATTGAAATGATCCCTGAAAGTGTAGTCTTAAAAATAATTTTTAAAACTGAGGCAGAGTTTGGCTCTGGGACCCAGGTGGGAGTGCAGTGGCACCATCATAGCTCATTGCAGCCATGACCGACCTCCCAGGCTCAAGCAATCCTCCTGCCTCATTTTTTTATTTTTATTTTTTTGAGACAGGGTCTGACTGTGTTGTCCAGGCTGGTTTCAAACTCATGACCTCAAGCAAGAAGGTTATGATCTTATTATTCCTGTAGGATTATTATTTTAAAAAATTTTAAAGACTGGGTCTTTGTCACCCAGGCTGGAGTACAATGGTTCTGTCATATCTCATGGCAGCCTCAAACTCCTGGGCACAAGCAATCCTCTCACCCCAGGTGCATACCACTATACCCAACGAATTCTTTAAATTTTTGCAGAGATGAGATCACTGTGCTGCCCAGGCTGCTATTGAACCCCTGGCCTCAAGTGAATCTGAAGCAGTCTAGGGTCTCTGGAACAGTCTTTTTGTCTGGGATGTTATCTGAGTTCTTTGTCTCACATCCAAGAGGATTAAGGAGTGTGGACACCAAGGGTGAGGTTGGAGGCAAGCTCTCCACTGTGGAGCTGGGGCGTGAGAGTGTTGCTGTTTCACAGTTGAATACAAAGGCTTTTATAAACAAGCCAGTGGGGTGGGGTTCCTCATTTGCATACAGTGCAAAAAACTGCTTCCTTATTTTCATAAGGTGCAAATTTCTGACCGCTCCACCTCATCCCTCTAGTGAGCATGTGAGTTCTTAGCCTGAGTTACTCCATATTGTGTCATTTCCCTTACTGCACATGTGTCAGGAGATGGAATTTTCCAATGCAGATATGCCTGATTCAGTGTAACTTTTTTTTCTTTTTTTGAGATGGAGTTTTGCTCTTGTTGCCCAGGCTGGAGTGCAATGGCTCATTCTCAGTTCACCGCAACCTCCATCTCCTGGGTTCAAGCAATTCTTCTGCTTCAGCCTCCCAAGCAGGGATTATAGGCATGTGCCACCACGTCTGGCTAATTTTTTGTATTTTTAGTAGAGATGGGGTTTCATCACGTTGGCCAGGATGGTCTCGATCTCTTGACCTCGTGATCCACCCACCTCGGCCTCCCAAAGTGCTGGGATTACAGGCGTGAACCACTGTGCCCGGCCTCAGTGTAACTTGTAATCTATACAGCTGCAGGCCTGTCTTGGACAAGCCCCCTAATGCCAGTTCCCTTATCTGAATATGCCTAAAAAGGTTGAGATGTGCTCACTGAAGCCCACTATGTATACCTGGAGCTCATTGGTTGCACAAGAGATAAAGGTGTTGGACGTTGCTCCTTATCTGTGCTTGCAGCTTGATTTCTTCCATGCTGCTCCTTTGTTGGAGGGGCTTCTACTGGGGGCCTGTCTGAACTAGCTGCCTAACCAGTTCTTTCCTCTTTCCTCTCTCAATCCTCCCACCTTAGTCTCTCAAAGTGCTGGGATTATAGGAGTTAATGGTACCAGGCCCCCTGTAGTGTTGTAATCATTGTATAACACTATCTAATTTAACAACTTTATTTCAGCATTACTGTCCTCTCTCCATTTATCGTAAAAATTTAGTTTCTTAAACTCTCTTTTGAATTGGGCTTTTCATCCTTCTGGGTTCCTTATTAATGAGTTTCATAAATATTTGACATGAACTCACTATTTGTATTAGAATTATGTTTTTAACATTTTGAGAACTATGCCTTGGCACCCAGCCAGCTTTTGTGAGATTTAGGAAAAAGGTGTCCTTTTCTTAAGTATAATTAGTTTTCATTTCCTCAAGCAAAATTTTTAGAAGATATTATAGTATTTCTTTCTTTCTCTATTCTCTTTTAAATAGAGACAAGGTCTTCCTATGTTTCCCAAGCTTGTCTTGAACTCCTGGGCTCAAGAGATTCTCCTGCCTTGGCCTCCCAAAATGGTAGAATTACAAGCATGAGCCACCATGCCTGACTTATTTATTTCTTAATAAAAATTATAGCAAGGATGAAGCATTCTATACAAATTCTACAAATTGAATGATTAAATAAACAGGAAGTACAAATATTTAATCACACTAAGAACTCACTAGAATAATCAAGAAATCATTATGAGTTCATAATTTGTTATAAGAAAGTTATATACATCTTACTTTCAGAGACAAAACATTTTTAGGACAGTTTTGAGGCAGGAGAATAAGTTCTGGGAGCAGAAACCTAAGGGCTTCCTAGAACTAAATCAAACAGAGAATCCCCGATTTAAATAACTTTGTAACTCTACTTCAGCTATGACAGGAAACATTCTTTTCGTTTGTGTAAGGTATATACCAAATAAATAACTTTGTAACCTCATTTCATCCTCTTTATTTGCTTAGTGTGTATGCCAAGTAAATAACTTTGTAACTTCATTTCAGACTCTTCATTTACAAAGGGCATACACCAAGTAATCAATGGGAAACCTCTAGAGGGTATTTAAACCCCAGAGAATTCTGTAACTGGGCTAGCTGCTTGCTGGGCCCGGTTCCACCCTGTGGAGTGTGTGCTTTTGTTTCAAAAAATTTGTGCTTTTGTTGCTTCCTTCTTTTGTTGCTTTGTTTGTGCATTTTGTCCAGTTCTTTGTTTAAAATGCCAAGAGCTTAGACACCTCAACCAGTATCATATTTCGGCAAGCCAGTCAGAAGGTAAGCCCAAAATTTGGGGTTTATTTTTCTCTTTTTTATTTCTGCTCCACACAGGGAATCTGTCTCTCTCTCTCTCTCTTTTCCTTTTCAACTTGGACCCTTTCAACTCTGGCAGTGCCTAAACATGAAGGTAACCACAGGTTTCTGGCCAGGGCCACTCTTTGGTCTTGCCTGAAGGCAAGGAGTGAATGGGCTAGTTTCCCTGCCTGGAAAGGGGAAGAATTCTTTTCTGTCTTTTCTGGTTGCAATCCCTTTTCCTCTGGGGTGAACTCACATGCCTTTTAGGCAACTTACACCTTCCTTTCTTATGACAAATTCTTCCCTTCCCCTACTCATCTGGCTAAGGACAAAAGAAACCTACCCAGCCTCCAGTTTCTATTATTACACTTTGTATCAGTTCATTTTCATGCTGCTGATAAAGACATACCCAAGACTGGGTAATTTATACAGGAAAAAGGGTTTAATGGACTCACAGTTCCACATGTCTGGGGAGGCCTCACAATCATGGTGGAAGGCAAGGCGGAGCAAGTCACGTCGTACATGGATGGCAGCAGGCAAAGAGAGAGGGCTTGTGCAGGGGAACTCCTCTTTTTAAAGCCATCAGATCTCATGAGACTTATTTACTGTCACAAGAACAGCATGGGAAAGACTTGGCCCCATGATTGAGTCATCTCCCACTGGGTCCCTCCCATAACACCTGGGAATTCAAGATGTGATTTGGGTGGGGACACAGCCAAACCATATCCTCCCACCTCTGGCCCTCCCAAGTCTCACATTCTCACATTTCAAAACCATTCATGCCTTCACAACAGTCCCCGAAAGTCTTAACTCATTTCAGCATTAACTCAAAAGTCCACAGTCCAAAGTCTCATCAGAGACAAGGCAAGTCCCTTCCACCTATGAGCCTGTAAAATCAAAAGCAGGTTAGTTACTTCCTAGATACAATGGAGTACAGGCATTTGGTAAATACAGCCATTCCAAATGGGAGAAATTGGCTGAAACAAAGAGACTATAGGCCCCATACAAGTATGAAATCCAGTGGCGCTGTCACACCTTAAAGCTCCAAGATGATGTCTTTTGCGTCCGTGTCTCACGTCCAAGTCACACTAATGTAAGAGGTGGGTCCCCATGGTCTTGGGCAGCTCCACCCCTGTGGCTTTGCAGGGTACAGCCTCCTTCCTGGCTACTTTCATGGGCTGTCAATAAGTGTCTGCAGCTTTTCCAGGCACATGGTGCAAGCTGTTGGTGGATCTACCATTCTGGGGTCTGGAAAATGGTGGCTCTCTTCTCACAGCTCCACTAGGCAGTGCCCCAGTAGGGACTCTGCGTGAGGACTCCAACACCACATTTCCCTTCTGCACTGCCGTAGTAGACGTTCTCCATGAAAACCTCACCCCTGTAGCAAACTTCTGCCTGGACATCCAGGCATTTCCGTACATCTTCTGAAATCTAGGTGGAGGTTCCCAAACCCCAAATTTTGACTTCTGTGTACATGCAGGCTCAATACCACATGGAAGCTGTAAAGGATTGAGGCTTCCACCCTTTGAAGCCATGGCCAGAGCTCTGTGTTGGCATCTTTTAGCCATGGCTGCAGTAGCTGGGACACAGGACACCAAGTCCCTAGGTTGCACACAGTACAGGGACCCTGGGCCTGGCCCACAAAACCACATTTTTATCCTAGGCCTCCAGGCCTGTGGTGGGAAGTTCTTCTGTGAAGACCTCTGACATGCCCTGGAGACATTTTCCTTATTGTCTTCAGGATTAACGTTTAGCTTCTGGTTACTTATGCAAATTTCTGCTGTTCTGGTTACTTATGCAAATTTCTGCTGTTGGCTTGAATTTCTCCTCAGAAAATGGGATTTTCTTTTCTATTGCGTTGTCAGGCTACTAATTTTCCAAACTTTATGATCTGCTTTCTTTATAAAACTGAATGCTTTTAACAGCACCCAAGTTACATCTTGAATGCTTTGCTGCCTATAAATTTCTTCTGCTAGACACCCTAAATCTTCTATCTCAAGTTCAAAGTTCCACAAATCTCTAGGGAAGGGCAAAATGCTGCCAGTCTCTGCTAAAACATAAAACAAGAGTATCCTTTGTTCCAGGTCCCAACAAATTCCCCATCTCCATCTGAGACTACCTCAGCCTGAACCTTACTGTCTATATCACTAGCAGCATTTTTGTCAAAGCCATTCAACAAGTCTCTAGGAAGTTCCAATCTCTCCCACATTTTCCTGTCTTTTTCTAAGCCCTCCAAACTGTTCCAGCCCCTGCCTGTTACCTAGTTCCAAAGTTGCTTCAACATTTTTGGGTATCTTTTCAGCAACACCCCATTCTACTGGAACCAATTTGTTGTATCAGTTCATTTTCATGCTGCTGATAAAGACATATTCAATACTGGGTAATTTATACTGAAAAAATGGTTTAATGGACTTACACTTCCACGTGACTGGGGTGGCCTCACAATCATAGCGGAAGGCAAGGAGGAGCAAGTCACTTCTTATGTGGATGGCAGCAGGCAAAGAGCAAGAGCTTATGCAGGGGAATTCCTCTTTTTAAAATCATCAGATCTCATGAGTCTTATTCACTATCATGAGAACAGTATAAGACATAATTGCTCCCATGATTCAATTACCTCCCACTAGGTTCCTCTCGCAACACATGGGAATTCAAAATGAGATTTGAGTGGGGACCCAGCCAAACCATATCACAGTTCATGGCTATCACTCTAGTGGAAAGGGAAGCATGGGAAAGCAAGGCCTTATAAAATTATAAAGATGTTAAAGTTGGGGACGACACCCAGAAACCAAAGAAAAGCTCATAGTAGGCCACTGCCTCTGGAGGGAAGATATATAAGGTGGCATCGATGACCATCTAAGGTCAGAGATGTCTGACACTCTAAGATTGAATACCAAAGGGGGACGATCGGGGGGATCCAACTCCAGACCTCAACCTCGTCAAAGGGGATGCCCTTGGTAGAGGTTCTGAGTTCTAGTACCAAGCCCTCCTTAGAATTTTTTTCTCACAGATGACACTGGACAGGTTGGACACTTTGGGGCTTGTGTGTTATTGCATCAGCTGGACTGTGTTCTGGTGATTGTGTGTATGTGTGTGTTTGATATAATCATGGGAAATTAGGATTCGGTAAACTTGATACCTTTTGCAATACTGTTTGGCCCCAGTGTTGTTTGGAATTCTGGAGTTTGCTGTTGAATGGGAAGGTGGGATGGAGTCGCATGGATCCAGGCTTTTGTGCTGCTATTCTAAGCAGGGTTGGGCCTGGTTTGTGCGTGACGTGCTCCTTTGGTGCTGTTTGGCCTCAGTGTTTTTTGGAGTCTGGGGAGGTCTGGCCTTTAAAAATCAAGCTGCCATGGAATCTGCTTTACCAGAAATTTTGGTTCACAGTCTTCACTGGATTACCGATTGGAGTAAACAAAGCAAAACTCGTGAGTTTGTATTGCTATCTCATGGCTAGAGTTCCAAAGTAAAAGCTATTGGATCTTCATTTGCATGTGTGTATATGTGTCTAGATGTGTTTATTTGTATGTACACTTATTATTATATGTTGTGCCTACCAATTGGCTTATAATTAAAACAGTGCTCATAAATTAAGTAAATAAGTCTAAGCAATTTTCAAGTTCATGTGACTTGAGTATAACTTTACTAAACAAAATGGTTTTAAAATTATTGGTAAAATAAAAATAGGAATGCCTTCGGAATTGTCAGCATACATTTTGTCTGGATTTTATATTTGTCTCTCTGCTAGATATTTTGAGATGTCAGCATTTAGCATAGAAGGTTATTAAAGTATAAACCCACACAAAACAAAAACATATTGGTTTATGTGCCTTTTTTTTTTTTTTTTTTTGGACAAATGAGAGTAATGTTGTTAGCTAAATTTTCTTAGTTATTGGCAAAAATACCTATGTATTTAACTCAGAGGTTCTTACTTGGGTTTAAGTGAGGACCTGATGTTCACTGGCTATTAAGAACATGGTTAACAAGGAAATAACTAACTTTAAATGATAGTGTCTGATATCTCAGTTTACAGAAGTAATTTAATTTAAATAAACTGTTAAAAATGAAAGAATTGAGTAAGAATTCTTGTTAGCACGTAATTTTGTACACAAAATGTGCCAGAAAGGGTTGTGTTATTAATGAGAAAAAGAATAATTTTGTCTAATTTGGAAGTTATTTAAAAGTTAGTTCCAATTACAGATTTGAAAAGATTATTTATGAAACAGTGTAGTAAGGCATCAGTAAGTAGGGGAGAAAAATGTGGAAAAGGCTTAGATAATAAAATATTCTTTTAAACCGGATAGAGAATTGGAGACATTTGGCTAATTAACATGTTCATAGTTAAAACTCTTAGTCTTAATTAAAGTAAAATAAATATTGTAAAGAAATGCATCGGGAGTTTGGCAATTCTTTTTTAAATATAGTTAAGCTTGAAGCTGGATTGAGTGAGGAGCCAAATTTCACATACATGGTTACATTGCTTTACGCTGTGTTTACTCTTTTGCATGGATAGTGTGGCACTGGAGTACTTATCGGTCATGTGCCTAGAGTGAATTTCTTATTTATTTATTTAATGTTTTGGAAACAGAATTTCACTCTAGTCGCCAGGCTGGAGTGCAATGGTGTAATCTTGGCTCACTGCAACCTCCACTTCCAGGGTTCAAGCGATTCTCCTGATCCCGAATAGCTGAGATTACAGGCGTTTACTACCACACCCAGCTAATTTTTGTATTATTAGTAGAAATGGGGTTTTACCATGTTGGCCAGGCTGGTCTCAAACTCCTGACCTCAGGTGATCCACCCCCTCGACTTCCCAAAGTGTTAGGATTACAGGTATGAGCCACCATGCCTGGCCTACAGTGAATTTTTTGATTGCACAGGATGCATAGTGATATTGGTGGACTTAAGGATATTGAATTATGTATCAGGAATAAAATATTTATTATGTGGGTTTTTGGAGGCCCTGGGTAACAATGTAGCCTCCAGGGTAGATTGGGTAGGAAAAAAAATGTATGGTTAGTTTCTGTTTATTTGTTTATGCTTCTAATTTTTATTCATTTGCTGTTTATTTTCCTCTGGGTTTTGCTTGTGTATGTATATATATAAAACCATATATATATATAAAAACTAAATATAGTTTTTAGTGGATAGCTTTTATTTGATTCTGTGAATAGTTATTTTGTTTCCTATGCATTTCTAGCAAGTCATCATTTATTCCATTAATCTGGAATTCCTAGACTACCTTTGTCAGGCCCACAGGAATTGATGGAGCACACCAGCTTTTCACCTTAAACTAAGTTTTTGGATATTAGGCTCCCTGATACTTTAAGTGTATTGAGTATAGTTTCGTAAATAGAGTTTCAGTCATTTTTCTCTCTCTCTGCCTAATTTCTCCAAAATTTGTAAACTGTTTGTGAATGTTCTTAATTCATGGCACTGTGGTTTTTTTTGCATACAGTTGAGTAGGTTCACCAGGGCTGCTCGGGGAAGGAGAATAGAAACCTGACATGCTGGCAAAAAGGTAAGAACTACTTACCAGTTGGACTTCTGGTCTCTGTCTCTCTGTACAAACCATTTGATGAGTGGTAAAAATTACTGTTTATCTCCTTTGTAAAATTTGGGTTAATGTGAAAAGAAATTTTGAGGCTAGTCATAAGCTGTAGCAAATCTGGAGTATTTTGTGCTGTAAATTTCTCTTTCTCTGTTGTACTGTCATGGAGTACCTTAGGATAGAACATGGCTTAGGACCCCATAAGCTCACTGCTCATGACAACCCAGTAGGCTGGTCAGTAGCAAACTTTACTGCAGGTCCCTCAAACAAACAAAACAACTGGATGAGGGCTCCATCTTATTTCATGTCTCTAGAGCTTGACCCTATAACCACATGGCAGTACTTTCTCTTAGTCTCTGCCAGAACAGGACTAAAAAATTGTCTTAAGTAGTTGGAAGCCTTTACAAGCTCAAAATTAGCTACTCTAGACTCCTTCTGGGAGGGACAGTGTGACCTGCCCAATGCTGTGGCTCAGCAGCTGAGGTTTTGCCACTTTATGATGGCAGCCTGGGTTCCATCCTGGTTTGGGAAATGATTCCTTTCTGGTTTGATATCTGTGTGACCTTTACCATTTGTTGGTTCTCTTCACCTCTGTAAACCATCTTGAATTTTTCTTTCTCTGAGCATCTGGGAGGTTACATTTGGTAATATTCAAAAGCCAGAAATATTAGCCACATGGCATGGCTAAAATTGGGTAATATGAGATTTTAAAGAGTTTTTGTTTTGTTTTGTTTTTGTTTTTTAGAGAGTACTATGGTTAAGTCAGCTTAATTAAAAGTGTATATCTAACTATAGGGTAAATAAAAGGCCTTTATGATTTTTCTCTTCTTGGATCTTGTTTTTCTGGAAAAAGGTTTTTTCCTTATCAGTTGACTAAATTATTTTTATGGGCTTCTTAAAGTTTTAGTATATTCTGAGTACATTCTATCAATTTTAATTATTATGTTGTTACTATAGACCACATAAATACTCAAATCTCCTTGTCAATAGTGTTCTTAACTATCATTATTTAAAGTCATTTGAACTCCATGCTCTAGGTCAAATTACCTATGATAACCCATTAGTTATCAGTGCTGTGCACCTAAATTGGAGAAATGACTGGTGTTCAAGAGATTATAAGTCCAATGTTAAGCATGGACTCATGGAGAACTGGGACAGCTGCCTTATCTTTCCTGAGTCTTTAAAGCTTTTGTTGTTAAAGGTTGTGCATTCTATGACTCATCATGGGAAGGATAAAATGATCCAAATTAAATAAATATCAGTGTGTTGACTTACAGATTGCTAAAGTAGTTTATAACCAGCGTTTGGTTTGTCAAATCTATATTCCTGGGAAGACAATAAAAGCTTTAGGTACATTTGGCTACCTGATGGGTCATTTAAACATTTCAGTTGTCATTTGCAATGCCTATTTTCTGATTGTATAAAAGCTTTCCCTTGCAAGAGAGCTGATGTTATGACAGTTGACTGTTATGCTACAGTGTATTTTCACCAGATAAAGGAAGCTTTTTATGATTCACTGAGTGAGGACAATCAACCCTTTCACAGCCTAGAACTGGAAGACTCGATCTTCTGAGAACATCAGAGAAAGACTGTCCTTGCCATCCACACTACAGCAAAACTTTGTGACTTTGAACTTTGAGTTCATAATCTCACAGATGAAAAGGATCCCTCCACACTCTTGGAACTGTATACCCATTGGAACCTTTAAGGTAAAGCTAACCAGGGAAGCTTCTCCCCAGAAGATGGCATTCTTGATGTGAACAGCTTTTCCCAACATTATGGATCAAAACTTCTCTACTCTCATGAGAGTCTTATCTTGGAATATTTGTTCCTTGGTTATGACTCTATGAACAATAGAAGTGGAAAAGGGGTCTGTTGTGAGCACTTATGGGGTATACAGTTTATTTGTGAAGGATTGTACAGCCTTATACATGGATAACTTTATACTTTGGTAGATAAAAGATGAAGGTCTGGGCTAGGCGTGGTGGCTCATGCCTGCAATCCCAACAATTTGGGAGGCCTAGGCAGGCAGATCACATGAGATCAGGAGTTTAAGACCAGCCTGGCCAACATGGCAAAACCCTGTCTCTACTAAAAATACAAAAATTAGCTGGGCGTGGTCGCTGCACATCTGTTATCCCAACTACTTGGGAGGCTGAGGCAGGAGAATCACTTGAGCCCAGCAGGCAGAGGTGACAGTGAGCCAAGATTGTACCTATGTACTCCAGCCTGGGTGACAGAATGAGACTCCATCTAAAAAAGAAATAAGAAACAATGAAGGCCCAATGTAGGTGAGAAACTTTAATGGTACATATGTTGCTTCATAATCAGTCAGAAATGGAACATTGGTTCACTCCTCTTCATCCACATCATGGGTTAAAGAGAACATTGCCGGGAGGCCTTCACTCTTCTTGAAGGGCATCATTTGTTAGGTCCTTTTTCCACGGTTTGGGGTAAAAGCAGTGATTAGAAATGTATCCCTCATGATAGGCTCTATAGCGCATTCTACTGTAAAGGCTACAGTTATACAACAGACTTTCAAGACTTCAAATTATCTTCTGAAAGTTATAGAATTAGCTGAACAGAGAAGTATCTGTGCAGCTGCTGGCACTGTGACCTATGGAGAATTACATCAAATGAAGATTACAGGGATTCAATGGTAGAGGATTAATGAAGAGATTGCCTATTTAAGTGAGTAGACTGTTCAGCTCATTCTTTGATCTATTTGATTTTATGTGGTTTGGTTTATGGGAACCCTGGGTAAGGCGCATACTCCAAACTCTTGGTATTATCCTCCCGATAGTCATAATAGTCTCCCTGGCATGCTGCCTTCTCTCAAAGGTTTTAAATGTTTGCATGCAGCCATCTGCAGAATGTCAAATGGTCTCTCTTCAACTGGAATGACGACAAGAACTGAAAGAAATGTGCCACCCAGGTGCCTGTAATCCCAGCTACTTGGGAGGCTGAGGCAGGAGAATTGCTTGAACCCGGGAGGCAGAGGTTGCAGTGAGCCAAGATCATGCCACTGCAATCCAGCCCTGGCAACAGAATAAGACTCCGTCTCAAAAAAAAAAAAAAAAAAAAAATGCCACCACGAGGAAATTGCAACCAGTGAATGATGTGCTGAGACTGGAAACCCAAAATGATGGTAACTGAGAGTGGCACTAAGGCCCTACGTTTTGGTCACACTCTTGCCTAAGTGAGAACCTGACCAAAAAGGAGGAATTTTTAAAAACAAAACTATGGGAGGCCATTGCTTTGGACTGAGCTCATGTGCTGGGCCCCAGCAGACCAAACCAAGCCAAAATGGAGTCACTCATGCTAAGACTTTAAGGAAACACATAGATCCTAAAACAGACCAGGTTTTGTTTTTCTCCTGCAAATCTCTAGAACAAACATTCCTGACAGCACAGATATCTACCCCTTGAAGTTCCCATTAAATCTTTTAACCAGATTCATTTTCTCTCGCCTAGAGACCATCAAGCTTCAGATAATCATGCAACAAGGGTCCCAGTCAGTTCCAGGTGAAGACACACCCCACCTCTCTGGCCATCAAGAAGCTACCCTGCCTCCACTGGACAGAACAGGGTGAGAGTTCCATGATCCACAGTAGGTAGGGACCACACCCCAAGCCAGCATGAAGCAGTTGCAGAAGAAAGACCATTGGTCTCTGACTCCCATAAGGTTTAAGGGGATCATAAGGTTTAAAGGTCCCTCTCATGAGGGACATGAGGCAGGAGAATAGGGTCTGGGGGCAGGGAACCTAAGGAATTCCTAGAACTAAATCAAACAGAAATACCCTAACTTTTAAGACCAAATAAATAACCTTGTAACTCTACTTCAGCTGTGACAGGAAACATCCTCTTCATTTGCATAAGGTGTACAGCAAGCAAATAACTTTGTAGCCTCACTTCTTTCTCTTCATTTGCATAAGGTATACACCAAGTAAATAACTTTGTAACTTCACATCAGCCTCTTCATTTACATAGGGTGTACACCAAGTAACCAATAGAAACCTCGAGAGGGTATTTAAACCCCAGAGAAGGCCGGGTGCTGTGGCTCATGCCTGAAATCCCAGCACTTTGGGAGGCCGAGGTCAGTGGATCACTTGAGGCCAGGAGTTCGAGACCAGCTTGGCCAACATGGTGAAACCCTGTCTCTAAAAAAAAAAAAAAAAACCCCAGAGAATTCTGTAATTTGGCCCTTGAGCCCCTTGCTCAGGCCTGCTCCCACCCTGTGGAGTATGCTGTCATTTCAGAACATCTGTGCTTTTGTTGCTTCATTCTTTTTTTTTTTTTTTAATTGAGATGGAGTTTTGCTCTTGTTGCCCAGGCTGGGTGCAATGGCGCAATCTCGGCTCACCACAACCTCTGCCTCCCAGGTTCAAGTGATTCTCCTGCCCCAGCCTCCGGAGTAGCTGAGATTACAGGCATGAGGCACCACACCCAGCTAATTTTCTATCTTTGGTAGAGACAGAGTTTCTCCATTTTGGTCAGGCTGGTCTCAAACTCCTGACCTCAGGTGAACTGCCTGCCTGGGCCTCCCAAAGTGCTGGGATTACAGGCGTGAACCACTGCACCCGGCCTGACACTTCATTCTTTACTTGCTTTGTTGGTGCGTTTTGTCCAATTATTCATTCAAAATGCCAAGAACCTGGACACCCTTAACTGGTAACAGTTTCAAGCCTACTTGCTCATGTCTTATTTTCTAAAGAAACACGCAGTTTTCCCATGCCATCATATACCTTTAATAAACTTTAGTTTGGTGAAGCTATAAAATTTTCCATTGGCAATTACTGCCACAAAGTTAACTTTATGCTAAAAGCTACCAAAGTTATAGGGCATGTGTACAGTAAATTATTGTAGCAAATATATTACAATACCTCAACTAGAGAAATGGAAATGTTGATTTTAGAAATCAACTAAAATTTTTAGTTTTATAATTGAAGTCTTGTCTGTCATTTTTCTTACTGTGTTCACCAGTCAATTTCAGTAGTTACATAGTTGTAATAGTTTATATTCCTTGGAATTCTTTATGTTTGTCATCTAGAACACAGAAAGACTATGATATTCTTTCAGCATTTTAAAACTTTCTGGCCAGGCGCGGTGGTTCACGCCTGTAATCCCAGCACTTTGGGAGGCTGAGGCTGGCAGATCATGAGGTCAGGAGATTGAGACCATCCTGGTTAACACGGTGAAACCCCATCTCTACTAAAAATACAAAAATTAGCTGGGTATGGTGGTGCGTGCCTGTAATACCAGCTACTCTGGAGGCTGAGGCAGGAGAATCGCTTAAACCAGGGAGTCAGAGGTTGCAGTGAGCTGAGATCACGCCACTGCACTCCAGCCTGGCGAGCGTGAGACTGTCTCAAAAAACAAAAACAAAAAAAACTTTCCTTTAAAGATGATATTGTTGTATCTAGTATAGACAAAAGAAAATTGAGTTTGAAATTTAATTTTGGATCCTATGATCCAAAACTGAATCAGTTGAATTGAAACATCTTGGTCTTTTTTCAGTCTTGTCTGTATTAGTGAGTTGTCAATGCCAAGAGGCTTTGCAATTTCTTTAGTATCAATATATTTTTCCTAAGCGTTATTGCTTTGTCTTCATAAAATTTATTAATTCCTTTTATGCTTTTAAGTGTATTATGTACATTGAAGTTTTGCTCTTAAATCATTTTGCACCTAACATCAATTTTACTGAAGCTATTATACCAAATTGGTACTGAGCAAATACATTTAAAACTAGTCATTTTCAAAATTGTAACTTTGGCTTGTGTTGCAGAAAAATAAACCAATTAAAATCACAATAATATCTGAGTATTGCATTCTTACTTTGAGTTTTTAGTGTCATGATAGCTTGAACTGAACTTTATCATTTTTTTTCAAAAATGGCTTCAAATTTTTCTCTCCTAAAATTATTTTCAAGGATTTCCAACTCTGATGCCAATGACATTGTTACATGTTTTCTGTAAAGTTTAAAGAATGTGCAAAACAAAGAACATAGACTGTGCTGTATACATTTTTTCAGGAATTTGTTGCTCTTTTTTTTCTTCTCTGAGACAGAGTCTCACTCTGTTATCTAGGCTTACTGCAATTTCCACCTCCCAGGTTCAAGTGATTCTCCTGCCTCAGCCTCCCTAGTAGCTGGGACTACAGGTGCCTGCCACCAAGCCCTGCTAATTTTTGTATATTTAGTAGAGACAGGGTTTTACCATGTTGGTGAGGCTGGTCTCGAACTCCTGGCCTCAAGTGATCTGCCTGCCTCAGCCTCCCAAAGTGTGGGGATTATAGGCGCGAGTCACCATGCCTGGCCAAGGGATTTGTTGTTCTATCCCTTATGTTTTTCATGTGTATTTTTAGGATTGTTACATTCCTGGCCATCGAAATTATTTTATCTAGATTCAGTTTTTATAAGCATTCTACTGAGAATTGAAATGATCTCTGCAAATATAGCTCAACTGTGTTTTTTTTCCCATCAAATTATAGACCCAGAAAATAAGACTGCAGACAAATAAGTAACTAACTTTGTCATTTGCTTCAAGAAATTCCTGCAAACCAATTTATCAAGGCAAACAGTTGCCTTGTGCCAACAACACATCTTATCAAGAATACTATGTGCTCACCTGGACAAATAGCTAGTCTTATTAAGACAATAGTCTCATTTTTCCAGACTTGTTTAAAGACTTGCTGTGTCCTCCAATCCTGAACTATTATGTCACAAACTTTCTTTCCCAATCCCCACCAGTCCCTGCCTTAAAGACCCTGACTTGCATCACCAGACCCCAAAACTTTCCCCTGCCAAGACACTGCGGAAGTGTTGCTAAGATGCTGCCTTCCCATGCTGCCATAGGTCAAATACACTGTCTTTGCTTGACTAACAGGTTATTCTGGAAGTTCCTGCAGAGAAATCAACAGTCAATCTTATTAAAAACACATATAGTTATTTTCTAGTTATGTTATTTATGGAACAAACTGCCACAAGAGTTTCACCCACAGACACATTTACCTTTTCGACATTCAGAAATCTGGTAATAATTACTATTCATTCTAAATAGCTTATATCAGGGCTATATGTATCTAAAATGGCTTAGTAATATTTAGAACTTCTTGTCTTATTCAAGTGATATGTGATTTGATGTTAAGGTTTGTAGGCTAAAAAATGTTCTGTAGTTTACATTAAAATCTGCTGTGGTTGCCGGGCATGGTGGCTCACGCCAGTAATCCCAGCACTTTGGGAGGCCAAGGTGGGCAGATCACGAGGTCAGGAGTTTGAGACCAGCCTGACCAACATGGTGAAACCCCGTCTCTACTACAAATACAAAAATTAGCTGGGTGTGGTGACGGGTAACTGTAATCCCAGCTACTCTGGAGGCTAAGGCAGGAGAATCACTTGAACTCAGGAGGTGGAGGTTGCAGTGAGCCAAGATTGTGCCACTGCACTCATGCCTGGGTGACAGAGTGAGACTCCATCTCAAAAAAAAAAAAAAAAAAATTTGCTATGGTTTCTGCCAAATGACAAAAAATTTTTATTATTATGTTTATATAATTCTTAGATGTTCTTCTGAATGCTAACGTTGTGCCACCAAAAATGAATCATCTACATTCTGTCCTTCATAATAGTGTACTCGTATTTTATCTTATTTTCATATAGTTAACATTTTGTAGCATTAATATTTATAGCTATACATATAATTATTTTATTTTAAAAATATTTTTCCCTTTTTTCACGGATGAGGTGTAACTATATTTTAAAATCACATTTCAGTGTTAAATGCTTAACACTGTTATTGATATCTGTTTAATTTTTTTCAAGTGTATTGAGGGCATGTAATAAATACTGCCAATGTTTGTTTTATTTTCAATCTTTGGTTGATTTTTTTTCTATTCCCAAAGATTTTCACAGAGACAAAATACACACTATTTTGAAGTATAAAAGATTAGTAATATTTTTTTGTGACCTGGAAGAGTTTCTGTGTAACGTTTTCAAAAACTTATTACCTGTAGCTTCAGGTAGATAATTACCAACTAGAGTTTCCTTTAAATATTCGAATTATATGAATGTGTACTAGGATCCACAGAAAGTATATTGGGCTTAATGGAGTCTGGGTTTTTTTCTCTTCTGATTTTTCTAGAAATCCATCAGTTATGATGGACATGGAGATGAAAAGTAAATTCATATTCTGTCCAATAGTGACACATCAGTGCTATGTTGTCCTCAAACCAATAACTCTTCCTTTTTTCCTCCCTGCATTTAATCTATTTCCTCCAAAAATTTGTTCAAGTATCCAGATATATTTCTGTCATTTACTGTTTTCTTTTGTTGTTGTTTTTTTCTTTAGATATATATAAATTATATATACTTTATATATTATATACAATGAAATGTATATGTATTTTTTTTATTTAATAGAAACAGGATCTCATTTTATTGCCCAGGCTGGTCTCAAAACTCCTGGGCTCAAGCAATCCTCGCACCTAAGTCTCCCCAAATGCTGAGATTACAGGTGTAAGCCACCATACCCAGCCTATTTTCTGTTTTCTTACACTGGTGGTTAGAAAAAAATTCTTTTTGACATCAGGAAGAAGCTACATAATAGCTTCATATTATATCTTAGAATCTGAAACATTAAAAAATAATAGGTTTGGGAAAGACAACTTTACAGTGGAGAAACCTGGCCAACATCACCTTAGCCAGTGACCAAAGTTTACATACCAGTTGTAAGGGTTATTGCCGAGTTTAAAATGAGGAAACTGAGGCCAGTATAAGAAAATTAAATGCCAGTTTATTCAGCTCCCGGGCAAGGTTCTATGGTCCAGGAAAAGGGGGCCAGAGAAGTCACACTGACTCCCTGGGGCGTGGGGTTTTTGTGGCTATGAGGAACGAGCAACAGCTGGGTGCTCTGATTGGCTCCAGGGGAGCAGGATTGGGACGGGGCAGGCCGCTATTGGTTGGCGGGTTGTCGGGCGGGTTTTTCTAGTGCAAGAGCCGGCCAGGGTTGCATCAGCCGGAGCTTTCCGGCAGAGCTGTGCGCAGAGGTAGGTGCCGAGTGCAGAGGCAGGTGCCGGGTGCAGAGGCAGGTGCCGGGAGCAGAGACCGGTGCCGGGTGCAGAGATAGGTGTTGGGTGCAGAGATTGGTGTTGGGTGCAGCGCTAGGGGCCGGTTGCAGGATAGGTGAGTGTGTCCGGCCTCCTGGTGAGGCAGCCAGCCTTACATTCTGACCCTTTTGATGATACAGGATGCCGCTTCTTTCTGGCTACTTCCTGCTGAACAGGGGTGGAGTGAGGGGGAAGGGTCAGTTGGCTGGTGCCTCGGTTGGGAGTCGGACATAGGGGTGAAGTAGCATCTGGTTTACGGCCACCCTGGAAATTTCCCTCATGTGCACCTGTAAAAACCTGAGGAAAAAGGGGGCTAACATTAACAGGCGACAAACTATGATGATGGGAGTGATAATAGGAGTCAGCCAGGTAAGTGTGGGGGATTGCCACCAGTTGAGAGGCGAGACTGATGCATTTTGCTTCTTGCAAAGGTCTTCTTGGAGGCGATAGAGAGTGTTGACATTTTCCTCTACAAGGCCTATTTCATTGATATAATAGCAGCATTGTTCCTGAAGAAACAGACAGGTACCTCCCTTTTCTGCTGTTAGCAGGTCAAGGGCCCATTGGTTCTGGAGAGTTACCTGGGCCAGCGACGTGATTTGTCGCTGGAGGGAAGCCAGGGAGGCGGCTGACGCTTCAATAGCCACGCGAAGCTTGTCCTCTAGTTGAGTGGCAGAAGTGACACTGTAGCCTAGAGCGCTGCTACCCAGCCTGGCTGCCACCAGAGAGGATGCTAGAGAGAGACCAACGACCATTGGGAGGAAGACTGCTCGTCTGTCTCGGTGATTAGGGGAAGGTGGAAGGAGGGATAGAAGTTTGGCCTGTCCGTACACCTCTAACTGCGGGACCAGGGTAACAGGCACACACGGGACGGGGAAGGAGGCATCAATAACTTTGGTTAAGGTTCCTTTACACCAGAAATATCCTCCTGGAGGCGCGTAGAGGGAGGATTTTACTTTTACTGTGGTGTTACAGTTGGGACTGGGGCTGCTGGCTGTCTTATAGCAGAGGGAGAAATTTTGAAAGTGTACTTTGAACAAGGGGATATCCGTTAAGGTGGTGCCGGGCCCCGTAAGTAATTGTGACAGATTGAACCCGGACCTGAGGGGAACTGCAGCCAAGGAGGGGTTGCTGAGAGAGGCACATAAAAAGCAGTTGGTGATATTCATGGCCTTGGTTAAATTTAACATGTTGGCTCCCTGCTGTACTAGAGTTAACCAGGAGAAAGGTTGAGAGGTGCTATCTGAGGGTTTGAATTGGTTAGTTAGGGTGGCTTCATTTTGCAGGATTGTATGGCTCACAGAGCTGAGTTGTTCTATAACTTCAGGGACAATGCAGGTATAGGACCGGAATATCAGCCATGTTCCCTGGGGGTAGCTGTTTTCCACTAAGAGTAAATTTTTCCATTGACTCCCTTTACCCAGCGGTTGTCCCACGGGTCACAGATGGTAAGAAATAACATGCCTCTGCCGTTGGAGGTGAGTACTTCTTTTCCTTTTAGAGTTCCCGTTGTATCTAACTGTGGTTTATGGATAATGCAGGAATCATATGGGTAACCTCCATAGGTGGTGTTCAACCAATGGCAATAGTCATGGACTTGGTCATAGAGAAAACAGAGGCTATGAGCCTCGAACCCTTGGCCCCAGAATGGCACGGTTTTAGATTTTGCTCTTGGGATTTCAATTATTACTGCTGATTGGCAGCCAGCGGGTTGGCAGTCTGCTTGGGCAAGGTGGTGAGTCCTGGTAGTGGGACCCTCAACCCAGGATTCCTGGAGGTAAAAGCACCAAACATATGAGTTGGCTTTAAGAGGAGATATCAGGAGGACTGTCAGGAGGAGGCTCTGAAGGGTTAGGGGGTGATGGGTTGGGGCAACGGGTGAGGCGGAGGCGAGTGGGGCCCAAGGGTTCGGATTTCCACTGATCATTTTGGAGGGCCAGCTTGAGGCGGGACACATGGTACCATGGAGTGTGACCCAGGAGTTTGGCCACTGTGGGGGTGGTTAGGATAACAATGTGAGGTCCCGACCACCTGGGCTGCAAAGATCCTGGTTTGAGCTCTTGGAGGAGAATGCTGTCACTTGGTTGGAGAGGTGTCACTGGGTGGGGGGTCCTCTGGTCCTGGAACAACAGGGAGGGTGCGGTCCGCGTGCTCCCTAAGCAGGTGGCAGAGAAGAGAGAGGAAGGGAAGGTAGGAAGCCAGTAGGGGCGGTTTTACAGGGAGATTATGGGAAACCAGGAAAGGCTGGCCATACAGCAATTCGAAGGGGCTAAGGCCCGTTGGCCCCCGTGGGGTGGCCTGGACCTGGGCCAGGAGAGTTTTACCTCAATAGCAAGTTTGGCTAAATGGTCTTTGAGGATGCTGTGGGCCCGTTCAACTTTACCCAATGACTGAGGATGGTAAGGGATGTGTAGCTTCCAGGAGATGTTGAGAGATTTGGCGACTAGCTGGACTACTTGGGCCATAAATGCTGGTCTGTTGTCTATCTGGATGGTGGCAGGTAGGCCGAAGTGAGGGATAATTCCTTGAGTAAGAAGGGAGGCCACCATGTCTGCTGTCTCTCGGGAGGTCGGGAAGGCTTCAATCCCACCTGAAAAGGTATCTACAAAAGTTAGGAGGTAGCGGAGCTTTTTGTGAGTAGGTATATGAGTGAAGTCAATTTGCCAGTCTTGGGCCGGTAGGTTGCCACGCGTTTGGTGGGTAGGAAACTGTGGCCTTAAGCCTCCCTGAGGTGAGACCTTAGAGCAAGTAACGCATGCCTTGTGTACGTGCTCAATTGTTTGTTGCAGACCTGGTGAGAAAAAGAGGGGCTGTACAAAGCGGTGTAATGCCTTAGGCCTTATATGTAAGGATTGGTGGATTTCAGCAATAATTTTGGGGGCCTGTTCCCGGGGAAGGGCGATTTTGTTATTTAGGAAGATCCAGCCCTGATTAGATTCTGTTCCCCCTTTTAATATGAGGGCCTGTTTTTCCGATGGTGAGTATACGGGCTGTGTGGCCGTGGTAAGGAAGAGAATGGGGGTAGGGGTTAACTTGGTGTTAAAGATTTTGCTGCTGCATCTGCCCGCGCATTGCCCTGGGAGACGGCATCATGTTGGGCCTGGTATCCTCGACAGTGTATGACTGCAACCTCCCTGGGCAATGATAAGGCCTGTAAGAGGTTAGAGATCTGTGTAGCATTGACTATGGGGGACCCCTTTGTGGTAAGGAATCCCCACTCTCTCCAGAGGGCAGAGTGGCAATGGGTAATAAGAAAAGCATATTTTGAGTCAGTATAGATATTTGCCCGCTTTCCCTGTGCTAGTGTAAGAGCTCAGGTTAGGGCAGTAAGTTCCGCCTTTTGGGATGTGGTTCCATCAGGGAGGCGATGTGCCTCGAGGATGGCTGAATCTGTGACTACCGCATAGGCTGCCTTTTGCCGCCTGTTGGCTGTCATTACTGAACTTTCATCCACACAGAAGGTAAGGTCTGGGTTAGGTAGGGGAAGGTCGGATAGGCCTTCCTGAGGTTTGGCAAGTGCAT
>CAUYLG010045368.1:0-55409 GCA_963573385.1 Cacajao melanocephalus | reverse complement strand
ATGTTCTGAATCGTGGATTTTCAGGTTATAATACCAGATGGGCCAAAATTATCCTTCCAAGATTAATCAGGAAAGGAAACAGCTTGGACACCCCAGTAGCTGTTACAATTTTCTTTGGGGCCAATGACAGTGCACTAAAAGGTAAAGGCATTTTTGTGTTCTTCTAGCTCACTTTAATCATTTTTATGTTGCAGCAAACTTACATGTAATATACTTTTTTCAACTGTTTACTTTCTCCCAATAGATAGTTTTGCCAAACTTAAGAGTTCCTTGAGTTTGTATTTCTGGCTTTAAAACCGGTGGATTTTATTCTCGACTCAGTTTCTACATGCCTCGGTTGCTGGCAGTCCTCATCTTGCAAACGCTTATTTTCTAGAGTCTGTTAGTGCTGTGCTAAGTTTTTAAGGTTTCTCTCTTTAGTTGATGCATTTGGCAGCAGAAAGCTTAAGTATACCCGTGGTTTGCATGACACTGATGCAGCTGGGGGAGTGTTGTAGGAGGTGTATTTCAGGGCACCAGCCACCCTGACCTAGGTTAGGCTTGAATCCTGGGCGATGGTGAACGTGGGTTTGGAAAAGGAGGTGGACTCTCCTTGTTTGCTGAAGAATTGCTTCTGTGACTAGAGCAAAGCTAGCCATGTAAGAGGCCTTTCTCTCGTCCTGTTCTACTCTTGAAAGAAGAGCCTTCTGCATACTACAAATGAGAAAAGTCAGCCTTTGTTTTAGGGAGTTAGGTAGTCACCTTCCAGATTTATTTTGTGCCCCTACATGTGTCACAGAAGTGGTGTGGCCAGCTATTTATAGGCGCAGTGCGGGGAGACCTCTAAGGTGAGGCTAGACATGAAGGAACACCAATTGTGGTAAGAGGAATTCTTGCTCCCAGGAGAAAGATTCTATAGATTACAGGTATCAGTAGAGACTGCATGCTAACCATTAAATTGGGGAAGAAATTAATCTTCACTTTATATCTTGCACCAAAAACTGTAAGAAAACTCAGAACTTTTTAAAAAGATAAATTTTTACCAAATTTAGGATAAGGAAAAACACTTCCTAAGTATAAAAGCAGTGGAGGAAGCCACAAAGGAAAAACAGGTTTATGAAATAAATTTAAAATAGCTTAGGTTAGAAAAAACTGAAAGAGAAAATGAAGTGTTAAGGAAAATATCTGAAAATTGTGACAGACAAAAGAGTAATATATTTGGTGTAGAAATCAAGATAAATACTTCAACGGAAAACATGGGCAAAGGACAGGAACAGATAAAAGGAGCAATTTTAACAGCAAATACTTATTTGAAAATGTGTGAAAACATATCAAAAAATGCCAATTAAAACAAGATATTTTGATTTTTGACTTATAAAGAAAAGCAGTATGAAGCAATAATGCTTATAGCTGACAGGCATGACATTAGATTGGAACTCTTCATTCTTGGAGGGAGAAGAGCTTATAATCGTTCTGGAAAGCTGTGTGACAGTAGGGTCAAGTGACTGCCCACATGTAGAAATTCAACCTAAGGAAGTATTCAGAAATGCAGCCAGATAATGCGTGCAGAGATTTCTGTGTATTGCTACTTATTTTTTGAGATGGAGTTTTGACCTTTCGCTCAGGCTGGAGTGAAGTGACATCATCTCAGCTCACTGCAACCTCCACCTCCCAGGTTCAAGCAATTCTCTGTCTCGGCCTCCTGAGTAGTTGCGATTCAGGCACGCACCACCACACCCAGCTATTTTTGTATTTTTAGTAGAGACAGGGTTTTGCCGTCTTGGCCATGCTGGTCTGGAACTCCTGACCTCAGGTGATCCACCTGCCTCTGCCTCCCAAAGTGCTAGGATTTCAGGTGTGAGCCACCGCGCCCACCCTATTTAAAACAGCAGATGAGAAGCTGTACAGTAAGGAAACAAACATCATGTGGTCACCCTACAACTACATATCATTTTTTTGAGGACTATTTACAGACACAGAAAAGCTCATAATATGTTATGTGAGCCAGGCATGGTGGCTTATGCCTGTAATCCCAACGCTGGGAGGCGAGGCCAAGGTGGGAGGACTGTTTGAGGCCAGGAGTTTGAGACCAGCCTGGGCAACACAGTGAGACCCTTGATTCAGCAACAACAAAATTTGCCAAGTGTGGTTACACATGCCTGTAGTCCCAGCTACTTGGGAAGCTGAGGTGGCTGGGTCGCTTGGGCCCAGGAGTTCAAGGTTACAGTGAGCTGTGATCACACTACTACACTCCAGCCTGGGAGATGGAGCGACAACCTGTCTCTAAAACAATCTGTAGAAAAAAGCAAAATATAAAGTCTTCAATGTGAATATAATCTTCAGTGCAAACTCATTTTTATTTAAAGTGTACATATCTTCATGAAAAGACTGGAAAGATATACATCCAAATGCCAACAGTGGTTTTCTGGGTGGTAGATCACTGGTGACTTTTTTTCTTTACGCATACTTACATGTGGTTAGCAAATGGCCTACAGTGACCCTTGTAATACTTGAGAGAGCCTATCCAGAAAATACTCCTTTGCAATAACAGAGGTAGTAGTCATGGGTGCCGTTTGTTTAGACTGAGTGCTTGCTTTGTGAAGGCACCTTGCTCAGTGCTGTAAACTGTTGGCTATTTTGATTTTCAGTCCTAAGAGACCCTATTATCATCCTCATTTTACCAATAAGGTACAGAAAGGCTAAGTATTTACCTGCGGTTCTGTGGCAAGGAGCAACAAAGCCAGGATTCGAAACTAGGCCGTCTCACTCAATAGGCTGGGCTCTTAAATTTCTTTACAAATTCAACCTCATTGATTTAATAACCATCTGGACACTAGTGATGAAAATACAAGAGTACTTACAGTGCCCCTAGTCAGAGCCTTTGAAGTCTTGTTTATGAAGAACTATACATTTTAATTCATTAAGGAGAAAACCTTCACTTTGTGTCCTTGGTGTTAAACAATTTCCTAGTGACATCATGAATAGCAGGCATTTGCAGAACTGTGTTCACCTCAATTGTTGTCACTTATAATAAATGTGCATTTGGTGAGTACTCATGTTTCTCCTGAGCAGATGAGAATCCTAAGCAGCACATCGCCCTGGATGAGTATGCTGCAAATTTAAAGAGCATGGTGCAGTACCTGAAGTCTGTGGACATCCCTGAGAATCGAGTCATTCTCATCACACCGACCCCACTTTGTGAAACAGCCTGGGAAAAACAGTGCATCATACAAGGTAAACAAACCACAGCCAATCTCAGCAAACCTGGATAGGAACACTGAGGGAAGAACTGATAGGCAGTGATTTCCTGCCTGGGGGCTTCTGTTTCTTAGAGTCTCTCTATGTCCATTTCAGTCTGTTTTCAGTCATCCAACGTTATTAATAAAAGTACAGCTTCCATTATGTTACACCTGATCCTTTTTTTGACATAGGAAAGGGATTCTGGCTTCGGGTAGTCAGGAGGGAACCACAGGCCTCACATCTGCTGACCTTTACAATTACCAAACTCCAGGGTGCATGTGCAGCCCACTGACAACTGTGCAGAGTTGTGGTGCTCTGTGGGGGATTGGACTGGGGGGTGCTCTGTGGGGGTTGGGACAGGCGGGGTGCTCTGTGGGGGCTGGGACTGGGGGGTGCTCTGTGGGGGCTGGGACGGGCAGGGTGCTCTGGGGGATCGGACTGGGGGGGTGCTCTGTGGGGGATCGGACTGGGGGGTGCTCTGTGGGGGCTGAGACGGGAGGGCTGCCGTGCCTTGAATTGAAGTCCACACCTGGGGCTTTTTTTTTTCTGGCCCATGGGAGCTGGGATAGGAATGATGGGATAAAAGTCACTAGCACTCTGTGTCCTCAGGTTTCACATCCCTCAAGTACTGTGTTTTCGAGCCACCTTTGGTTGAAAAACCTGCCTATAAGTGGACCTTCACGGTTCAAACCTGTGTTGTTCAAGGGTCACCTGTATGTTAATGGTTGAAAATGTGCGTTATGGAAGTTTTCTAAGCTGCCCAGAACTCCACATTCTAGGACAAATTATTGGCCTTGCAACACAGAACAGCTATTTCTCAAAGCATAGTCTGACTCAAACAGTATTTGTAGGTAGATTTCTGGGCCCATTTTCAGCACTCCAGATGTTTCTTATACACCCTACAGCACACATAGCACAACTTTATGGAAGACTGTTATTGTCCCTACTTTACCAGTGGAGAAATTGAGTCTTCGAAAGGTTAAGTAACCTGCCCAAGATCACACAGCCTATGACAGAACCAGGAATCAAATCCAGTAGGGTGACTTCAGAGCTCAAGTACTTACTGTTACGTGAGTTTACTGTTGAGTTGGGTTGTAGCTATATCCCCTGCTCTCAAAGGGCCTCTCATCCTTAGAGGAGAATCCAACGCATTCTGAATTCACACACAGCGTAATGTCAAGGGGTGCCACACACTGGAGGCACAGACAAACTTGGGAGAAACCCCAGCCTGTGGGGCATGGTGGCAGTAGGCTCTGGACATCACATCAGGGCAGAGGGCCCCTAATGCTGTGCATGCGATACCAGGGTGTTCTGCAGGGAGGCATAAAGGCCCACAAAGCTCCACTGGAGACAACTCAGACCCCCTAGCTTGCTTCTGGGCCTGCAGCCGTAACTGATTTGGGGGGCAGTGTTGTCTTGGCTTTAATAGAAGGGGATGAATGTTATATAGCTTGGTCCACAGAAGCTGTTTAGACTTCTTTTTGTTTACTGTTTCGTAGGGAAAGAATATATGACATTCTGAATGTTTCATTTCATTTCTTCTTTCCATCCTTGATTGTAGCCCAGTGCAGACTTTTTAAAAACTCAGCAATGAGCAAAGCAGGTAGAGGAGAGGTTACATCTCAATAACTAGTCCCCTAGAAATTCAGCTGGTTATTTTGTGAGACGATCTTGCTGTGTCACCCAAGCTGGAGTGCAGTGGCTTGCTCATAGCTCACTGCAGCCTCGATTTCTGGGCTCAGGTGATCCTCTTGCCCCAGCCTCCCAAGTAGCTGGAACCACAGGCATGTGCCACCATGCTCAACTGATTTTTAAAATTTTTTTGTAGGAATGAGGTAGCTAGTTATTGATCCCATGTATGAATCGAAACTGGCAAATAATTTGTCTCTGACGTAGAGCCCGGGCCAGCACAGGTCCTCCTGTGACCATGTCCAGTTGCCCATATCCTCATGCTTTCTCTTTCATACGATTCTGTAGTCCATCTCCCGCCAGCCCTCACCGTCCTGTTTGCAGCCCCCTGAGCCTTCTCTCCTACCCCCGGCCCCTCCTTCCAAACTAACCTGGTACAATCCCCAGATGCCTCACTCCAGCCTTCCCTAGTGCAGCTCCCCGGGAGGAGGAGGCAGCCTGCGCCTGTGTTAGATCCACTCACTCAGTTGCTCTGTGCTGGCTGCTTTGCTGGAGTTGTCTCAGTCCTGTCAGTATTCCTGCCGTTACGTAGGCACTGTCATCACAGGGATGTGGAAAGCTTCAGGACGGTTAAGAAGGCTGTACAGTCTCACACAGCTATTTACTGAAAACTGTAGGCATCAAAACATAGATATCTGTATCCGAAAACAAATTATTTTGCTGTGCTGCGGTACAGCTGTTACATGTAAGAAGCCAGTGGTGTCAGCACAGCGTTCAGCCTCTGTGGCCTGGCATTTCTTCCCAGTGCAGCCCTTACCAGCCCCCATCCCAGCTCCTGTAGCCGGCACTCTCCAAGCAGCCCAGCTTTCCTGGACCTTTTCTGCCTCCGTGCCTTCTTCAAGGTGCCCTCTAGAACATCCTCCCTGGCTCCCCAGAAGGCTCTGGTTACCACTAAAGGCTCCTTCTTCCCATTGTACCTTGTCCTCTGCTGGGTAGAGCAGCACACCAGTAATCTGCAAGGCCTATCAACATATACCCCAAACCCTGGGGCTGCCCCAAGTGAGGTCAGTATTTAATGGCACTTGAAACTGTCTAGATGAGTAGAGCAGAACTTATACAAGGACCAGCACTTGGGTTTATCAACTGCCACCTCGATTTCTTCTCTTCAAAAGGTTGCAAACTAAATCGCCTGAACTCTGTTGTTGGTGAATATGCCAATGCGTGTTTACAAGTGGCCCAAGACTGTGGGACTGACATACTAGACCTGTGGACCCTGATGCAAGATAGTCAGGTATGGTGGCTTGCTCAGTCCTCACAGAAGTAAACCAGGTATGTGTGCAGCTTTCCCTAGAAAGGTCCTGCTTAGCTAAAAGAGTCATCCCTTTAGCCAATGGAAACAAAAAGGCTTGGGGAGCGAAGGAATGGAGGTTCCAGGATGGCTCACAAGCCCAGCAGCTTATTCGGCCAGGCTCCTTGGCTGGTAGTACACAGTGATGTAAATGAGCAATACATGGCTCCTATTTATGAACATCCAGTCCAAGTTCTTCTTTCATATATACAATGGCAGAAAGCTAAAACTTGTTAATACGTAAAACAATGAATCTGAATATAGTATTGGCTGATAACTCAGTTTAAGATATGTAGTTCTAATTAAGTTACTTTGTTTTAAAGCCTGAAAGCATATTCACAAATATAAAAGATAAAAAGCAGGTCCCATAGAATGGTGCAGCCACTCAGGAGACGGCTGGACGTTTTCTTACGCAGTCACACATACACTTAGGGAGGACCTGGCCGTCCACTCCTGGGTTATCTGCCCTAGAGAAAGGAAAACTACGATCACATAGAACTTGGGTGTGATGTTGACAGCAGCATCATTCCTGCCTGCTGGAAACACCCCATTGTCCTTCTGTGGCTGAATAGGGAACCTGACACATCCATGCAATGGGATACTACTTGGCAATAAAAAGGAAATCTTGATACAGAGCAAAACAGGTGACTCAAAGCACTTCACTGAGAGAAGGAAGCTGGTCTCTAAAGGTTACATACTACATGAGTCCATCTGCTTGGTATCCCAAAAAGGCAAGACTGAGCCAGGCGTGGTGGCTCACGCCTGTAAACCCAGCACTTTGGGAGACCAAGGCAGGTGGATCACCTGAGGTCAGGAGTTCAAGACCAGCCTGGCCAACATGGTGAAACCCTGTCTCTACTAAAAATACAAAAATTAGCCAGGCATGTTGGTGGGTGCCTGTAATCTCAACTACTTGGGAGGCTGAGGCAGGAGAATTGCTTGAACCCAGGAGGCGGAGGTTGCAGTGAGCCAAGACCATGCCATTGCACTCCAGCCTGGGCAACAAGAGCGAGACTCTGTCTCAAAAAAAGTCACATAAGCTAGTTGGCAACCAGATTCTAACAGAGCTCTTGCCTAGTAAGAAAATTCTTCCCCAAGTGAGAAATAGCTGTATGGGTAAAAGTCTTGAGTTCAGGGCCTAGTATGGCTGTTCATGCCTATAACCCCAATACTTCATGAGGCCAAGGTGGGAGGATTGCTTGAACCTAGGAGTTCAAGACCAGCCTGGGCAACAAGACCCATCTCTACAAAAAAGTACAAAAATTAGCCAGGCATGGTGGCACATGGCCGTAGTCCCAGCTACTCAGGGGGCTGAGATTGGAAGGATCACTTGAGCCCGGGAGGTTGAGGCTACAGTGAGCCATGATCACATCACTGTACTCTAGCCTAGGCAACAAAGCAAAACCTATCTATCTCCAAAAATACATACATATATATATATATATGTATAATTTTTTTTTTTTTTTGAGACAGAGTCTTGCTCTGGCGCCAGGCTAGAGTGCAGTCTTGGCTCACTGCAACCTCTGCCTCCCGTGTTCAAGCAATTCTCCTGTCTCAGCCTCCCGAGTAGCTGGGACTACAGGCATGCACCACCATGCCCAGCTAATTTTTTTGTATTTTTAGTAGAGACGGGGTTTCACTATGTTGGCCAGGATGGTCTCAATCTCTTGACCTCGTGATCCGCCCGTCTCGGCCTCCCAAAGTGCTGGGATTACAGGTGTGAGCCACCACGCCTGGCCAATATATATATATTTTTAAATACATACTCTTGAGTCCAGGGGAGTGGGAGCGAGACTGAGCTCTTGTCCCAGCAATTACTAGTCTAAGTTAGATGGCACAAGTTCTTTCCACCTAAAAATCTAAGTCAAAAACAATATTGACTCATGGGAGACCTGATACCAAGTTTTTCATTTTTTGCTGATTACGTTTATAGGCCATAATTCCCTGTTAAGGCTCTTTCAAACAATAACCTGAGAATCATGTCATATGACTCAGGAGACATAGAATGAGGTCCCAGTTCATTTAACAGTGAGTGACTTTCATGAAACTTGGTTCTATAATACAGAGACTGTACTATAACACTAGTAAGGGTTGTTTGTTCAAGTGTTCAAACACCTATGTAATAGCACGTCAGTGACACTGTAGTCCATGACAACTTTGGTCTGATGCCTTAAATGAAAGGGGCTGGTGATCTTTCTGTCACAGGGCCACAAACGAGAGAATGTTACACACTGGCATTCAGAAAAGTTAGTTATACTCTCCCTCCCACACCTTTTTTTTTTTAATCTTAGAGACAGTCTCATAGTATCACCCAGGCTGGAGCTCAGTGGTGCTATGATAGCTCACTGTAGCCTCAAACTCCTGAGCTTAAGTGATCCTCCGACCTTAGCCTCCCAAGTAGATGGGAATACAGGTCTGTGCCACCACACCCGGCTAATTTTTGTATTTTTTAAATTTTTTGTAGAGACAGGGTCATGAACTGTCCTCCAGTGATCCTCGGCCCCAAAGTGTTAGAATTACAAGTGTGACTTACCACACCTGGCCAGTTACCCACCTTTAACCGATTTCTCTCTCCCTTCTAGGACTTCTCATCCTATTTATCAGATGGACTACATTTGTCACCAAAGGGGAATGAATTTTTGTTCTCACATCTCTGGCCTTTGATAGAGAAGAAGGTCTCTTCTCTGCCTTTGCTGCTTCCTTACTGGCGGGATGTAGCGGAAGCAAAACCTGAATTAAGTCTGCTGGGAGATGGAGACCATTAGCCAATCAATCACAGGAGACTCAAGTCTGCTCATTAATCTACAGAACTCAAAGTTGCCAATACATAGCGATACCCCTCCTTCCTCAGGCTTAAACCTTTGCCAATGTTATTAATAATTAATAAAAATATTAGGATTTTTCAGGGAAGTTTTGTACTTAGGTCCATTGTATTTTGATTGATTGATAGTATTATTTATTAAGGCAGAGATCAGTGCTACAGCTATAAAATGTACCCTAAGCAGCTTAATTTTACAAATGACAAAGACTTTTTTTTTAAAAAAGTCACAATTTTATAAAAATGGTTTTCTTACATTCCTTTGAGAACTGCTGCACGCATACACCCACACACCTTGTATCAAATTCCAAAAGTGTAACTAAAATACAAGACTATTGTGACTAGTTAAAAGATAGCAAATACCATAAGGTACAAGTTCAAGTATTAGTATAACAAGTATCTGCATAACAACAAATGTCCTTGGAAAAGTTAGAGGGGAAGGACATGATTAGTCACAGGTTTGGTTAATTGCCCTCAAAGTTCACAAGTTGTTAAAATGTTTTGGCTGGTGAGCACATTTCAGTTCTTAGGGGAAAAAAGCTTTTAATGGCAATTTATAGAAATCAGAATTCAGAATAATGGTTTTTATCCTTCACACGGTAAATGCAGCCCATCCAGAGTCCTGGAGCAATAAAATAATTCAAATATCTGCTTGTGGGTCAATAAAAAGGGGTTTCTGAAGAATCAGTTCTTGTGGGGATGGGGCCCCCTCAACCATATGGGCAGGTAGCATTCTGTCTCCTGGCTGGCTCATCACACCTCAACCTATTCTTAAGAAATATCTTACCCTCTTATTCACTAGTGTTTGAAAACATATCTTACCCTCTTATTCACTAGTGTTTGAAAACAGGCAACCCAACATGCTGGGATTACAGGCATGAACCACCACACCTGATCGATAGTGAATTTTCTAAGAGCAGGTATCCCTATCAGTAAGGGATACATGAAGATACTTACACAGAAAAATTACGCAGCAAATCAGGGCCCTAAACAGTTGATAGGGTTCCATAAATTCAACTAGCTAGCACTTACCCTCACTGTAAGGTAGGTAGTTATACTACTAGGGAGTATTAGTCTTAGAATTATGAAGAGCCATATTAACCCAAATGATTTCTAAACTTAGATGTATAATTCTCCCGGCTACTTAAAAACTCTGGGTGATAACTAGAAATAGACCCACAATTTAGAGACAATGTATAACGAGATTTATCTCCTTTGTTTTTAGTTGAAGGCAAAAATTAAACCTATTGTGTTCCAGTTGTCCTCACAAATAAATGCTAAATGCCTCATATTCAGCGGTCCATTACAGTGTATAAAAAAAATCATTTCCCTAAGTCAGTGCTGTTATCAATATAAAAGATTAATTTACAAAAACGTAAATATTCATAACCCAATCCAGCTGTATTTTCTGCTTTTGCACCACAGGTCAAAAGATACCTAAAAAACTAAAACCTGAAAGCCTCAAAATAAGCTAGATTCACCTTCACCTTACCTTTTCAAAAGGAGAAGGGCTGAACCACACAAGAATTGTTTATCTGCAGGAAGTTCAAACACATGACCGGCATCTGCTGTTAAAAGTCACTTCCTTACTTCCCAATCTTCACAAAAATAAGCTGTGATTGTAAGTCAAATCTATAAAAATATTTTGCACACTTAAGTGAAAAGAGCTGAGAACTAAACTAGCACTCTGTTTCTTTGCTGTCAACACGATTCTGACGCTGCAGTTTAAAGGAGGCAGCCTTTTCACTTCTGGTGACCGGATGGTCCGTGAGATCCTCAAATGACTTGGCAGCTGTGCTGCTATTTGGGAAGGGGTCCTTCTCAAACCCATCCTCATCCATATGTGAGTCTGTGCTAGGGTCTTCCTGGATGGTGTCCATTCTCTGGTGGTCCAGTTTCGGAGCTGCTGGCGCTGAAGGGATCACAGGGGCAGGCTGCAGGCGGCCTGGAGTCTGGGGTGCAGGAAAGGGTTTGATAATGCGAACTGATGCGGAATCCATGCTACTCAGCATTTCGACATTCTGGAAAGACATGGGTTCAATTGATGGGAATACAAGATGAATCAGAGATCCTCACAGCTCCAACCTTACCCATCAAAGAGCCCCTTATTCTGTTGGCACTGTGATGCCTCTTGCTAAAAAAAAAAAAAGTGTTAGATGAGGCTCACTCGACCTAAGAAGTAACTAGAAAATACTAGGTTGGTGCAAAAGTAATTAATGCCATTACTTTTAATGGCAAAAAAAGCAATTACTAGCTTTCAAGCATCCTGAAAACTTACCATTTGATGATCCAAAAGAAGATTCAAACCTCTCAAGGTAAGATCCCAAGACAAATTGATCTCAAAATATTAACTAAGTGTGGAAGAGCTAAATCACTCCTTATGGCTTGGGAAGGGGACAGCACAGCTATTTAAATCACCATCCATGCAGCTAATCAAAGTTCACCATCACTATTGTCAGGAGGGCAAACATTCCAACCAAGACCCTTCTTGCTGCAACATGACCTTCTATCAGCCAGTGAAAGTTCTTGCTGGGTCAAGTAAAGATCTTTGCCTAACAGGGCCTCAAAGACAAGGCGAAGATTATGTTTCTTTCATGTGGTATACTCACACTGGGGTGAAACAGAGACAGAGATTCATATTGCTTATCCAATTTCTTATCCTAGAAAAAAAGGAACAGCAAGAAAAAAGGTCATTCCTACAAATAAAATTCAGTTAGTGAGTACTATTTCCTCCCAGGCTACTCTTAACGCTAAGTGAAGAACTTAGAAGCTGAGTTGTAGAAAGTGATAGCAGGCTCAACGATGAGAATGCATTTCTCACCCCAGCTTTAGTCATGCCACCAGTCTAGAAGTGTTTGCACTCAAAGGAAATATGTTTTGGCATTAAGTACAGAAAGAGGCAAGGTTTAAGTGCTATGTGAGAAATGTATCCCTCTGTGGGCAGGGGAATAACAAGGGCATCTTCCTGTGCATGAAGTGACAAATGTCACAGATGCTGGGTACACCAGGACCACACTGACTGGAAAGGCGACTGGTAGGAAGACCCAGGTGGCTGGGCCTGCAGCTTCCCTCACACTGCCCCTGGCCCATAGCCTCACTCTCCTCTTAGCTGTCTCAACAGTTTATGTGGACCACGATCTGCTGGAAGAACTAAGCCTCAATCCTTACATCCTACTTCTGCAGAAGGCTGACCACATGGCCACCTGCTGCCCCGTCCCTGCAACAGAGGACAAAGACCAAGAATCCAGACCTAGGCTTCCTGTCTAGCTGCCATCAACGTATTCTATGGCCAGAAACAAGCCACAGCCCACCCTCCTGTCAGAGGCTTTGCTCTAAAATCAAGGGTTGTGCCTTGCCCACATGTGCAACTTCCCTGTAAACAAAATAGGTTCCACCCTCCAGTAGCAATCGTGATAGATGGCACTGTTATCCAGAGACATCTGTCAAAGCTTCAAGCATGTCACCTTTAAAACAGCTTTCTTCAGCAGAAGTGCTCCCTAGAGGTCTTCCTCCCTACACCCATCATGCTCACCACCCCAAGGAAAAAGCTGCTCAGTGAGATGGCCCCTAGGCAGGAGAAGCCAGCAAGAAAGGAAAGGAAGGAGGAGGCACGAAAAACTCCTTTGTTAGCAGAGCTGTGCTGGAATTTTTAAGTGCTCATAGGAAGGGCACTGTGAAAGAATTTCAGAGAACAAATCTGGAAGCCTGGGTCTGACTTTCTCATCTCTACAGCAGACAAATACCCATTCCACACAGATGCAAGTGAATGGATTTGTAAGAACATTTGTGAAAAAGGGCCTCAAATTTATAAAGTACCCAGAGTTCCTTAGTCAAAGCCCAATTCAACTTGTAGCTGTTACTGATAATGAGAATGGAAAAGACTGCTTACTCTTATTTAGGAAAATGTGAATACTCTATATGATCGCTGGGCCCCAAGCCCTACATCCTGCTTCTGCAGAAAGCTGAACACATAGCCATCTGCTACCAAGAATCTATATGATATATGGGGAACATCTGAAATGCTGATGTTTGACATTTGCTCTATTGCAACAAAGTCAGCCTGGACATGCCCTTAATTAGGGGCTTTACTTATCAAAGGACCTGGACAAATCAGTTAAACAGTCTCCTATGCTTGGAAGTATAAAATTCCTGAGATAATTTATTTTATATTAAAATAAAACACCAACATGCAAAAATAGTATCTTTTTTTAAAAAGACCATTAGCTAAGCTTTCTACAAGACATGCTCCCCTAGGAATAACATCAAAAAAAGTTATTGGAAATACCATGCTAGACTTTGCTAAGAACAAGTTTTATCTTTTCCAAAGATCACACTGGAATTAGTCAGAATTAAAAGAAAATGTTTAGGCCGGGCACAGTGGCTCATGCCTGTAATCCCAGCACTTTGGGAGGCCAAGGCATGCAGATCACAAGGTCAGGAGTTCAAGACCAGACTGGCCAACATGGTGAAACCCTGTCTCTACTAAAAAATACAAAAATTAGCTGGGCATGGTGGCTCATGCCTGCAATCCCAGCTACTTGAGAGGCTGAGGTAGGAGAATTGCTTGAACCAGGACCCGGAATGCAGAGGTTGCAGTGAGCTGAGATAACACCACTGCACTCCAGCCTGGGCTACAGAGCAATACTCAATCTCAAAAAAAAAAAAAAAAAAAAAAAAAGTTTAATTACTTAAAAGTTGGTGACTTACCACACAATGGACAAGAATGCTGAAAGGAATCCAAAATATCAAGGAGAAAACCAGGACAGACCCAACGATGTTGTCTGCTAAAAATTTCCCTGTGAACAATTCCAAACAGTGAATGTCTTGACCGAGTACTTCACAAATCTAAAGTACCTGAAGTAAAATCCTCTTAGGATATTACCATTGTGTCAAATGGCAGAGCTGCTGGCTAGACACTACTCACAGTACTGAAAAGAGTGTCTGTGCTACCTATATTAGAACAGACCATCCCTCCATACCAAGTGCTTTTAAACTGGCTGATAGGAAGCTTGCAGAATACTCAACATGCTTCCTGGAGTAACAGACAACAGACTAATCATATGGAATGCTACTACTAGTAACAAATGCTTAAGAAGACAAAGTTTTTGTTACCTGGACATTATTTTTGTGGACATAGTTTTTGTTACCTGGACATTAAATTATGGACCCAGAAGGACATGATATATAGCCTGTTTCTGCAAAATATGAGGCCTACTTTTACATCAAGCAGGATTCAGTCTATAGCATTCAGTCAAATAAACACTCTTACATCAATCAGGATTCAGTCTATAGCATTAAACTATGCTTATGCTACTCACTTGTATATTTTGGAGTAAAGAAGGAAGCCAAATATTTTGACTTTAATTCCCTTGTCAGAAAATCTACATCCAAGCTCCATGAGGACAGACTATGAGTTCATTTTATTCTAGCCAACAAAGTTGTTTCCTAACAAAAGCAGTGAATATTTCCACCTTCTACTGCAGAATTACAGCACATCACTCTGAAAGCACACTTTTCTAATGTCATCACAGAAATCAACTCAGCTCTCAATAAACAGTCTAGGGAAATCACCTACCAAAAGTATTGATGCTCAGCTGGTCAATGAAATCCCAAAATCGTTCAATTACATCCTGTACACGTTTCTCACATTTGCCCTATGAAGAAAAATCATACAGCATCATTCCCAAATGCAATGTATTCAGAAGTAATGTAGCTTTATAAAAATAACTGACATGTAAATGACTTCATTAAAATCAAACATTTTCCCATCTTTGACACAGGGCAGTAGCTTCATCATAATGAGTACCCCAAGAAAGTAGGACATACCATCATTGATACTTTTCTAATTAGCCCATTTTTACAAGTGTAAGATACAGTAAGTTCCTCTTCAGAGGTTCAGCTTGTTTAACTTCTCTGTTCTTTTTTCTTAAAGTCAACTTCCTTGTACCCTCCTCCCTGCTCCTAGTTACCTGCTTTGTAATCTGTGACCCTTCCCACCTTTGCCACACCCTGCCATGCCCAGACACACCTTGTACCATAACAGATAGCCTCTCCCTTCCCGTCTAATTGGCCATATTCAATTTTAAACAGTAGCCAATCAGGTCAGCTTAGATTTTTGTGGTCTGGCCCCGGCCAATGGGGCCAGGACACAGAAGCAGAGACTCACTGTGTTAGGGATAAAAACCCCTTCCCTCCCTTGTCCACTGTGCTCTCGCAGTGGCCAGAAATGCAAGCACCACCCTTCTACAGAAGTAAATTTGCTTTGCTGAGAATTCTTTCACTTGAGTTCTCATTCTCTTTGCAACTCCAAGCTCTTATTCCAAGCACAGGTGATTTAGAATTACCAAGAGACAAAAATCAAGAAAACCAATTTGCTAAAGATGAGGCATTCCAGTAAAGACTCTATTGATTACACACACACAGTGGACAGTGAACAACACAGCCAGACGCACTGTGAAGCCTCTTAAACCTTGAAACCCTTGCCCATCATTCTGCATGGCAAGGGTCTGACTTAGGTAAATCAAGCAGCCTTCTAGGTCTTTCCTACTCATTCAGCACCTGTTTCAAAATCACACCTTGAACAATTTTGTAATCTGAGTCAATTCTATAAGTAATTTAGGAAAACATAATTAGGACCCACTGCCTGAAACCAACGAACTTTACCATCAAGTCCCCACCCCTAGTCCTTCTCAGTCTCTGGGCTCAAAGCCTCCTCCTATGGAAAGAAACTGCAGGTACGGATCTGAAAGCACTGTCTTTTCCTCCTAAGTAATATCCATACATAATAATGGGCCAGAAGGATATAGCCCCATTTGTGTTTTGATTTCTTTGCATTTGCAAAATCAAGTACTTACAAAATAAAAACTTCCCGTCTGGCTGATACAGAAAAAGCTGTACATAAATACTCACATTCATGTCACAAAATCCTACTGTACAGGGCTTTCCTTTCCTCAAAAATAAGTTCTTTTGTTCAGCATCAACGTAGGGCACACACCGGCCAGAAAGGTCCCTGCAGCACACCTTGCATGAGTTGTCAGTTTCTGAAACAGCACACAAATTGACAGCTGGAGTTTTCTAACACCTGGCTCTCCTCCTTCCTCCTCTTTCCTCCCTGAACATACTCCCAAAGAGGCAAGAAATCACATTTATTTTTTATTTCAATGGCTAACACTAGCCATATCCCCCGACCAAAGAGTAGTTTCTGAAGTCACACTCCTCAGCCTTGAGTGACAGAGGCCATGAGGTTAAAAAAAAAAAAACTTTCAGAGAAAAGTCTGTTCTACATTAAAGACCCTCTCTTAAAAGTCTAATTATTCTCTCCACTTCAAGCCCCTCACAATGCTCTTCTGTATGTTTCCCTTTGTCCCAACATTCTTATTACCCTGCTGACTTCGGTCCTTGGCTTTTCAGTCTAAAATGTGCCCCTCAGGGTTGGCTCCCTGAGAGCAAGAGCAGCTGGGACACAACTGTCCACCTGTGGGTGGGGAGCTGAGTGACCCCAGGGGCATAAGTCCTGCAGCCTAAGCTCTAACTCCTCCACCAAGAATAGCTCTGACAGGTCACAGGATAAAACAGCTGGGCAACTGTGAGCCATGCGGGCATACATAGGAATGGCAGAAATGCCAGAAAATTAAACCCTATTTATACTTAGGAGAAGAAAGAAATCAACTAGAACACAAAAACAAGCAAAAACTAAACCTTTTCAGGCTGGGTGCAGTGGCTCACTCTTGTAATCCCAGCACTTTGGGAAGCCAAGGCAGGCGTATCACTTGGGGCCAGGAGTTCAAGACCTGGCCAACACGGCAAAACTCTGTCTGTACTAAAAATACAAAATTAGCCAAGTGTGGAGGTGCATGCCTGTAGTCCCAGCTACTCAGGAGGCTGAGGAACAAGAATCACTTGAACCCAGGAGGGAGATGCTGCAGTGAGCTGAGATTGCACCACTGCATTCGGGCGAGAGTGAGACTCCATCTAAAAAAAAAAGAAAACCTTTTCATCATTCACTAATTGATAAAATATTTCTTGGGCATTTACTGTGTCAGGCTCTTTCCTTCCAGGGCACCCCAAGCCTCTTGCCATTCACAGATTTTTTTATTTGGCATCTACTATGTGTTTTCTTTTTTTTTTTTTTTTTTTTTTTGAGAGAGAGTCTCACTCTGTTGCCCAGGCTGGAGTACGGTGGCGCGATCGCAGCTCACCGCAACCTCTGCCTCCTGGGTTCAAGTGATTCCCCTGCCTCAGCCTCCTGAGTAGCTGGGATTACAGGCGAGTACCACCATGCCCAGCTAATTTTTTTCGTGATTTTAGTAGAGACAGGGTTTCACCATGTTGGCCAGGCTGGGCTGGAACATCTGACCTTGTGATCCGCTCACCTCAGCCTCCCAAAGTGTTGAAATTACAGGCATGAGCCACCACGCCCAGCCTTATTTTTTTTTTTCTTAAAGATGAGGTTTCACCATGTTGCCCAGGCTGGTCTCAAACAACTCCTGAGCTCAAGTGATCCACCCACCTTGGCCTCCCAAAGTGCTGGGATTACAGATGTGAGCCACCACATTCAACCTATCTTCTTTACCTGCATATTACTGCATTTGGAAGAGTCCCTTACTCCACTGTATGGATGGTGAGCTTCCAACCCAGTGATTTTATTTAGCTATTGGGTTGTCTTTTTTTTTTTTTCAAATTTTTTTCTTTTTTTTTGAGATGGAGTCTTGCTCTGTCACCCAGGCTGGGATGCAGTGGTGCAATCTCAGCTCACTGCAACCTCTGCCTCCTGGGTTCAAGCAATTCTCTTGACTCAGCCCCAAGTAGCTGGGACTACAGGCCCGCACCACCACATCCAGCTAATTTTTGTATTTTTTAGTAGAGATGGGGTTTCACCACATTGGGAAGGCTGGTCTCAAACTCCTGACCTCGTGATCCACCCACCTCAACCTTCCCAAAGTGCTGGGATTACACCATGCCCAGCTAATTTTTTCGTGTTTTTCTTGTGCCTGGCCCAATATTTTTTTTTTGAGATGGAGTCTCACTCTGTCACCCAGGCTGGAGTGCGTTCGCACAATCTCAGCTCACTGCAACCTCCATTCCACCTCCCGGGTTCAAGCAATTCTCCTGCCTCAACCTCCCTAGTAGCCAGGACTGCAGGCGTGAGCCCCCATGCCTGGCTAATTTTTGTATTTTTAGTAGATATTTTTGGGGTTTTGCCATGTTGGCCAGACTGCTCTCAACTCCTTACCTCAAGTGATCCACCCGCCTTGGCCTCCCCAAGTGCTGGAATTACAGGCGTGAGCCACCACACTCAGCTCTTGGTCTCTTCTGAAAGCAGAAGAACTCTCTCATTGACTCCATGGTTTCAATGAGAACTCTCTCATGCTCCATGGTTTAAGTGGGGTGGCAGGCAGAGTCCAGCCATTCCCTGACCAGTCCATGAGGATACTCTCAAACCCAGGGGTTCCAAAATAGCACAGAAACCAAAGGAAAACTGACAGGCCAGCAGAAGAGAGGCTCCTGCCCCAGACTGCTCTAAGAGATCAGAGGGGAGCAGACCTAGCCTTCTTGATAAGCCTAAAAATCCTGATCTAGTGGGGTTAGATCCTGGAATCAGCTCTCTCTGGTTGAGTTCTTACAGGAGTATCCTGTTCCATGCCAGTGTAATGTAGATAGCCAATGCTGCTTTCATGGTTTGTATGATATGGAGAAGAGGAGGGTTAGGACACACCTCTACCTCCCCACCCACTTACCTACAACAAAATTCCCTCCTATGCCACCTCGAAGCCTACTATATGGCCTAAAATGCAGCAAGAAGAAAGACCAACAGGACAGGTCTCCCACATATGATAGAAGAGCCAAGATCTGCATTCACAGATGCCTGTCTCCAGACACAACCCTGCCCTTCCCCCTCCCCTCGTCCTCAGCTTGGGTCTCACCACTGCTCTCATTAGCACGACCTCCAAATGGAGGGAGGGAGCCTGGCAGACAAAGGCCATGTTTTCTCCTGCTGCTGGATGGGCATAAAACTGTGCTCACCATTACATGCACAGGACTCCAGCTGCTGCTCCCTCTCACAGAAAGGGATGCATTTCCCATCCTTACACTTGCCAAGATCCAAGCAAACAGTGTCATCTTCAGCATTTCCTGGAGGTGGGCACTCACTGCTATTACCTGGAAGCAAACACCAGTCATAACAAAAAGAATGAGTCTCAGGTCCACCAGTTCTACAGGTGCATAATACATTGTTTCTCATACAAGTGAGGACCTTACCTTGCAAACAGTAAAAAGTGACCTACAGAGCTAGGACAAGAGCCTGCATCTCACCAGCAATCAGCATTTAGGGAGTGCCTATGTGCCAGGCTACACTGCATGAGTCCCTGGCCTCCCAAGCCCTGGTTAGAATGGTCTTCACTTCTGCATCACACAGCCATATATAAAAGAATATCCTGTGTGTCATTACTTAGAATAAACTGCAAACCTTGTATGAAGGCTTAAAAGAGCTACATGGCCCTCCCTATCTAGCCCTCACTTCATCGCACACAACTCTCCCATAGCCCACTCTGCTTTGGCTGTGACAACCTCCATTCAGTTCCTTCAATATTAACAGATACTGTTCCTTCTACCTGGAATGCTGATGTTTCCACTCTTTTGGGGTGATTAGGTGGGTTTTGCTTATGGATTAAGTTTTGTCTCAAAGATCTTCTCTTCTGAGATATCCCTGAGGATGCTAAGTTGATGTGACCTCTCACTTCCATTATGCACTATCACACTCATTCTCTCCTTCATTGTGTATGTTTTGCAATTTATATATATTTATTGTTATTTTCTGTTTCCCCTCTACTAGATTTACTACAAGCCCCATAAGAGCAATGATCAAATCTATTAATCAGGTTATCTCCAATCCCCATATTAGAGATATACTACAAATATTTCTTGAATAAATCAAGTATTCTTTTTTCTTTTGAGACAGGGTCCCATGAGAGCAATGATCAAATCTATTCATCAGGTTATCTCCAATCCCTATCATATTATAGGCATACTGCAAATATTTCTCGAATAAATCAATCATTCTTTTTTTTTCTTTTGAGACAGGGTCTCAGTCTTTCACCCAAACTGGAAAGCAGGGGTGTGATCATAGCTTCCTGCCTCCCATGTACCCAGGACTTCAGGCATACACCACCACACCTGGCTAATTTTCTTTCTCTCTATTTCTCTCTCTGTCTCTTTCCTTCTTTTTTGGAGAGCCGAGGTCTCCCTATGTTGCCCAGGCTGGTGTTGTCATGTTGTCAAATTCCTGGGATCAAGGGATCCTCCCACCTTGGCCTTCCAAAGTGCTGGGATTATAGGCATGACCCACTGTCCCCAACCCAATAATGCCAAAGAAAAGCCACTAAAGACGGTTAAACTGGGAGAGACAGGATGGAATGAATGAATCATTCTGGAAAATGAACAGCACAAGCAGTTAAAAGTCAACACAAAACAAGGAGAAAAAAATTATGAAAGCAATGGACTATATCCACAGCTCTGGACAGCCTTTCAGCTGAAGAATGCAGCTAATCAAAAGAATTCTGACTTAAAGGGCTTCAGAGCAGTAACACAAAACATACAGAAATCTGGCCAGTTTCAAACAAAAGCGACGGTTTATTAAGTACCTAACAGATAATCAGGCACTTTGCCTCTGTTCTCATAAAACCTTTCATGAGCACTTGGCATTCATAGTGCCAACAATCACTGAACAAACTACTACTGAAAATATAATGTCCTGTGAGGTCAGGGAAGGTTTATACTGTGGATCGTTATTGTGTTTTTGGTATATGATACTGCCCTGATACATTAAAAAAGTGCTCAATAGATACCTGTTGAGCATCTGTTCTTAAAAGGCTAAAGTCAGAGTATTAAACAGGTAGGAAAATAATTTTTAAAACAGTATCATCTATTTAGCATGGTCCTCAAACTTTAGCATGCATGGAAATCAGCTGACAGGATGTTACACAACACAGACTGCTGGGCCCCATTCCCACATTTTTTGGTGTAGCAGATCCAGAATGGGGACTAACAATTTCCATTTCTAATAAGTTCCCAGGTGATGCTGCCACTACTGGTTGTGAAGTGCTAATTGCTTTTTTCTTTCTTTTTTTTTTTCGGGGGGAGGTTGCTGTTCTCTAGCTAGAAAATGCTGATTCTTTATCAGGAACTTACCCTCTGCTATCTACTACTTTGTATAAAATATCGAGGGAACAAAAGGCTACTTGATAAAAACAAACACATTTTTCAAATTGTTTTACTTACGTTTATTTAAAAGAAAGCACTTTTCTTTTTTAAATAATTTTTTTACTTTTATTTTCTTCCATGGGAAGTGGAAGAAAAGCATTTTTCTAAATCTATTTTATTATTACAGTGAAGATGAAACATTGAACATAACTAGAAAATGTTCTTTAAAGTTTGATTTAGATACTCAGATTCCTAACATTTGGCAAAGGAATGTGATAGTGACAGATCCCAAAACATAAAAACATGAGCAACATGTCATAAAATGCACACTAAAACCAAAGTCAAGCCAAAATAAAACATAACTTCATTCACTAGGTCCCTGAAGACCTCCAGCCTTCTGTTTGCATTCTTATCACAAAAACTAGGATGGGTATAATAAAAAGGACAATAACAAGTGTTGGTGAGGATGTGGAGAAGCCAGGACCTCATACAATGCTGCTGGAACTGTAAAATGGTGTAATCATTTTGGAAAACAGTCTGACAGCTCCTCAAAAGATTAAGCATAGTTACCATATGACCCAGAAATTCTATTCCTGAGTAATATTCAAAGGAATTGTCCATATACAAACTTGTACATAGATGCTCACAGCAGCATCATTTGTTATAGCAAAAAAGTGGAAGCAACCCAAATGTCTATCAACCAATAAATGAATAAACAAAATGTGGCATATCCATGCAATGGAATATTACTCAGCAATAAAAGTACATGAAGGACTGATACATGCTACAACATACATGAACTCTGAAAATGTTCAGTGAAAGAAGCCAGTCATACAATATGTGGTCACAAAAGACCACAGGGTTTCTTTTTGGAGTAATGTAAATGTTCTAAAATTAATTGTGGTGATGGTTACAGAAATCTGAATATACTAAAAATCATTAAACTGTACATTTTAAATGGGCAAATTGCATGGTATGTGAATTATGTATCAATAAAGCTATTATAAAATCAAACCAACCAACCAAGAGATGGAAATTTTGAAAACTACAAGAATGGGATATATTAGCCAGAGGAACAAAAAACTAGAGTAGCAAACTGAACATTGCTTTTTGACAATTTGAGTCAAAAAACATCACAAGGGTAAAAAAAGGAACATTATATACTGATAAGGAACAGCAGATAAGGATGTAGAGATATGTCCGTTTATGTACCTAATAATAATAGAGATTTGAATTTTTTTTTTTTAAGACGAAGTCTCACTGTGTTGCCCAGGCTGGAGTGCAGTGGTGCAATCTTGGCTCACCACAACCTCCGCCTCCCAGGTTCAAGTGATTCTTCTGCATCAGCCTCCTAAGTAGCTGGGACTACAAGCGCCTGCCACCACGCCTGGCTTTTTTTTTTTTTCTCGTGAGCCACTGCACCCTGCCTAAATTTGAAATTTTTAAAGCAACAACTGACAGAACAACAGAAGATTCAGGACACCTGGAAAGGTTAGCTCCAGAAAGATTAAAGTCCTAAATGTAAAAGGAAAAATTATGAAGCTAATAGAAGCAGCTGTGGAAAATATATTTTTAACTATCCACAATGGCTTTTTTGAACCATGTGTTTAAAAAATAAACCCACACACACAACAAAATGATGTATTTGATTACACTAAAATTAAAGATTTCTGTATAAAGAATGGCAACAGATAGGATAGAAGTGTATGGAAACCAAATGGATGATTATATAAAAACTCCTCCAAATCCACAGCAGTAAAATAACATGAAACTCAATTAAAAAAAAATTAACCAAATGGATAAACTGGCTATTCATGGGAGAAATCTGAATAGCTGAAAAATATAGTTACTCAAGAAAAATGTAAGTACATTAGGACAAGGGCTATTAAAAACAATGTAAGAACGAGAGATTACTTTATACTCATCAGGCTAATAAGACAGCAGGGTAATTCCAAGTGTTGCCCAGAACCTCAGGATACAGGAGTCTTCGGACACAGACAACCTAGCAGTGGTGTTGCAGAGACTCACACATTTACACTCCTCAGTACCCAGAGAAACACACAGGTTCCCAAAGGGACGCAAGACTATGTGATCTGTAGTCCTATCTAGAGTATCAAGGGGATGAAGGCAATGGAAGTAGCTACCACTTGGTGAACTGATGAGTAAAACACAGCCAATCATTTAACAATATGTAGGTTCCCCCAACAGGGAACTACATATAGAAAAAATGGGTAACCATTTAACTTGCAACCTGCTTCCTCCACACTATTCCAGTATACAGATTCATAAAATTCAGATCCCAAGATTGTCATTTTGTTTCCAAAATTTTGCTATTAAGATGTAGCCATAAAAAACCCTGTTAAATTATCTGTAGCACAATACAGATAGTTCTTTAAAATATAGTACTGAATTTTTTAAAAGCAGATTTAAGGTAGAATATCATTTTGGCACATGAAAAACACATATATACACAAAATATCACTATATTATCTTTCAAGGATATACACATATCCAGGCAACTATTAACCACAGTAGAGTGGATGTCTGTGAGGAAAAAGAGGGGAGTGATGGAAATGAAAGAGAAATAAAACAGGTCTTACACCCAGCAGTGCCAAGTGTCACAAACTAAGGAGTGCCAGAAACTCAACCCAGCATATGAGGTTAAAAACAGGGTGGCTTTCATCTGAACAAAACATAATCTTGTTTTTCAAAGACACACATACACACTTGAACCACAACATTCCAAGAAAGCAACAAGAACACATACCTGTGCAATAGGACACGCCTTTGCAAGTAGCATTAATTGCCTCCTGGCACTTCTTCTGGGCAGTCTCGAACTGACAGTTTTTACAGCAAGGACTGTTCCTATCACTGGAGAAGAACAGCAGACAGGAACAGTTCAATTCAAATTATAGCCCCATATCATATGCATACTACAGTTATGTTACAGCAACCTGAAGATCACAGGGGAAGACCTCCTGGCTCTGTCACCCACTCCTACATCATAAGACATCTCTGCTGCTAGAGATACCTGCACATACTTTCCTAATATGCATAAGTACACATCAATGCCACACTGTAACAGAAAAGAATGGGAACACAGCAGTCACCTTTGAAACATCTTGGTGTCCTTGGTTTGCATTCATTTAATGCATTAATTTTAAAAAGACAAGATGAGCTGGATGAAGTGGCTCATACCTGTAATCCCAGCACTTTGGGCGGCCGAGGTGGGTGGATCACCTGAGGTCAGGAGTTCGAGACTAGCCTGGCAAACATGGTGAAACCCCATCTCTACTAAAAATACAAAAATTAGCCAGGCGTGGTGGTGCACTCCTATAATCCCAGCTACTCAGGAGGCTGAGGCAGGAGAATCGCTTGAACCCAGGAGGCAGAGATTGCAGTGAGCCAAGATCGTGCCATTGCACTCCAGCCTGGGTGACAAGAATGAAACTCTGTCTCAAAAAGAAAAAAAAAAGACAAGATGGGGCCACAAGTAGACAGTAGGCAGCCAGACAAGTAGGCAGCCAGAACTCTACTCCCCCTTAGTATTTACAGTGTCGATATGCACGGTATCCAGTTAAATCTCAATTTTTCACCAGAAACTGAAGTTTAACCCTTTTGCTTCTAAGCCAGGCACTGGTCTGAAAAAGTAGGTAACATTTTCTTTTCTCTTTTTTTTTGAGACAAAGTCTCATTCTGTCGCCCAAGCTGGAGTGCAGTGGCAAGATCTTGGCTCACTGCAACCTCCACCTCCCAGGTTCAAGCGATTCTCCCACCTCAGCCTTCTGAGTAGCTGGGACCCCAGGCGCGTACCACCACACCCGGCTAGTTTTTGCATTTTTAGTAAAGATACGGTTTCACCATATTGGTCAGGCTAGTCTCAAACTCCTGACCTCAGGTGATCCACCCACCTCGGCTTCGCAAAGTGCTGAGATGACAGGCGTGAGCCACCGCACCCAGCCAAAAGTAGGTAACTACATTCTCACTGGTAACCTGCTTCCTCCACACTATTCCAGTGGATAGATTCATGGTAACATTCATATCCCAAGACTGTCATTTTTATTATTTCCAAAATTTTGCTATTAGGATGTAGCCATAAAAAACCTTGTTAAATCTTATACATCTCTGTTTCCTTAGAAGATTCTTTGGGCAGCCAGGCACAGTGGCTCACACTTGTAATACCAGCACTTTGGGAGGCTGAGGTGGGGGGATCACAAGGTCAGGAGTTCAAGACCAGCCTGGCCAACATAGTGAAACCATCTGTCTACTAAAAATACAAAAATTAGCTGGGCATGGTGGTGCGTGCCTGTAATTCCAGCTACTAGGGAGAGGCTGAGGCACGAGAATGGCTTGAATTCAGGAGAGAGAGGTTGCAGTGAGCCAAGACCGCACCATTGCACTCCAGCCTGGGCAACACCGCAACCCTTTCAAAAAAAAAAAAAAAAAAAAAAAAAAAAAAGATTCTTTGGGCCAGGCATGGTGGCTCACACCTAGAATCTCCATACTTTAGGAGGCCCAGAAGAGTGGATCAATGAGTCCAGGACTTTACCACCAGCTTGGGCAACATGGCAAAACCGAATCACTATAAAAATTACAAAAAAAAAAAAAAAATTAGTCAGGCCTGTAGTCCTAGCTACCTGGGAGGCTGAGGTGGAAGGATTGATTAAGCCTGGGAAGTTGAGGCTACAGTGAGCTATGATCGTGCCACTGCACTCCATCCTGAGCAACAGAGACTTTGTCTCAAAAAAATAATAATAATAAAGATTTTTTTAACTATAGGACTGCTAAATCAAGGAGCATGCAAGGTCAAGGATTTGTCACATTGCTTTCCAGAAAGCTTCTTTTCTTGTTTTTGTTTTTAAAGAGACAGTGTCCCACCATGCTGCCCAGGCTGTTCTCAAAACTCCTGGGCTCAAGCAATTCTCCCACCTCAGCCTCCCAAAGCGCTGAGACGACAGGAGGGAGCCACTGTGCCCAGCCCAGAAAGCATTTTCTGGCTCTGTAGGGCAAAAGGGGTCAATGTAAACAAATACACACCCCTTTCAGCTGATTCTAAAGCCCCTGCAAGTTCAGCCTTCTATTATTTTGGACATCTTGTTATAGCAGCTTCCCAAAATCACTGTGGAAAGATTCCTCACCTGCACTGGACACCTTGCTTCAACATGCAGTCACTGTTGCAGCAGGTGTCACTGTTCAAGTACATGATGCCAGGATCACACTCTTCTCCTTCATCCACCCTCGAGTTCCCACACACCTTATTGCTCCGTTCTTGAAAACACTCCTGGGCCTTACTTTCAATGGTCTTATAAATTGATTGTTTACTGCAGTTTGAAAACATCTTGAGAGAAAAAAGACAATAAGGACCCAAAATAACATCATAAAAATTTATTCCCATGCAATGTTTGTACATCTTCTCTAGAGATGAACTTTAATGTAAAATCATCACCAGAGCCACCCTGAAGTTATGGCCATGACAGTTCCCTCCAAAGGCCACTGATATAGAACTGAGAACCTCCCTCTGTAGAATGCTAAACAGCTGCTGTGAACTTGGTTAAGGATCTAAAATTCTTCATATGAAGGTACGCAAGCTACACAAATACTGAGGCCAAACATCCCTCTTGAAGACAAGCAGTCTAGCACAACAAGAGCTTGTCGTTCCATCAGACTTGAAATCTCCCCACCTCAGGCATTCCACTCATGCAGTGACATAAAAAGTAGGCACAGAGGTTACTGTCATCCCAGACAAAACAATTCAGAAATGCAGAAGGGGTTTCTTCTCCTTCCCTGGCAACTTATATGGATGATCCAGGTTTAAGGTGTTTAAATAATTGAGCTTAGTAATAGGCACTATAGTACATTTTACATAAATTAAATCCCAAATTGTTACCTAAACATTTTCATGGACCAGCCAAGATTAAGTTTCTGAGTTTTTCCACAGTTGACCAGTATCTCAAAAAAAGTCTCTACACTAGCTTCCCACCCTGGAGTACAGAACCGCTAAGATAGCTCCCTTTTAAGTCTGAGGGTTTTACCAGGAGCTCTAAAAGTGAAGTCATTTTCCAGACCTCCTGAGTTATCAGAAAAAGGATAAAGAGGCTTAGGGAAAACTGAGTTTAGTTACTTCTTAGGGGAGGGTCTCCAAAGTGTTCTGCAGATGCCAAAATGGCTTCACTTTCACCCCAGGTAACAATCATGAAACCCCTGAGAGCCAAGACTACGAGACCCTCCAAAGGTGCCTATAATTACTGAATCAGACACCAAAGGAGTTACTTCAAGAAAGACAGCAAAGACTTCATCTTAAACAGAAATAATAACTGGCTTTTTAAAAACATCTTCAAATCTGTTTTTACAGTACAGATGTCTAAGGGATCTGGTTATTCTAATCTGGGCCTCGAGCAGTTGGCATTTTGGTGGGTTCATTCATGAGCATCATGTATCTCTGGGCTCCATTTTATCAGGTTAAAATGGAGTTAAAATTCACAGTGAACAGATAAGAAGACCTCTTCACTGATTTGTCAGAGTTCCAACTCCCAAGCAGCTGGAGAGCACTAAGGAAAAAAGGACTAATTCTCAACTCTGGCTTTCTGCCTACACATCCCTGAAGACCTGGTGGCTTCGGTTTGTATCCTTGTCGTAAGACCTCCTGTTCCCTCCAGTAAACCTTCCTAAGAAGTTACAATCTCAAAGGTCCTACATTCCTTTTCACTAATGTCATCTGTCCACAGTGAAGTCCACACATGGCACACTGCTTTTCATAGGACTGTCTAGTAGAGAGTGGCAGGTTGTCTTTCTAGGTCAAAGAACTAGTTTATTTTTGTCTTGCATCCTTTTTCATCTAGTTAAAAATATTTTTAATAAGAAATTCATTTAAGACATAGGCTGGGCACAGCAGCTCACACCTGTAAACCCAGCATTTTGGGAGGCTGAAGCAGGTGGATCACCTGAGATCAAGAGTTCAATATCAGCCTGGCCAACACGGTGAAACCCCATTCTACTAGATATACAAAAATTAGCCAGGCATCGTGGCGTGCACCTGTAACCCCAGCTACTCAGGAGGCGGAGGTTGCAGTGAGCCAAGATCGCGCCAGTGCACTCCAGCCTGGAATACAGAGACTCCATCTCAAAAAATAATAAATAATAAATAAAACATGTCAGATGCACATTGTCTTCTTACAAGGGGATTCAAACTAGAAAAACACAGGCTAAATATGATGTGCTCACGACAAAATAAATAAATAGTTCTTCACTGATATAGACTGGCAGCTCCAGAAAAAACCAGTTCTACCAAGGACCCTTTCTCATTAGTAGGTTCTTTTTCTTCTTTTTCCTTTTTTTGAGACAAAGTCTCACTCTGTCATCCAGGCTGGAGTGCAGCGGCACAACCTTGGCTCACTGCTGCCTCAAACTCCCTGGCTTCCTCCTGCCTTAGCCTCCTGAGTAGCTGGGAGTATAAGCATGTGCTTTTATGCCTGGCTAATTTTTGCATTTTCTGTAGAGATGGGGTTTCACATGTTGCCCAGGCTGATCTTCAACTCCTGGGCTAAGTGATCTGCCCACCTCGGCCTCTCAAAATGCTGGGATTACAGGTGTGAGCCATCATGTCCGGCCTCAATGGCAAGTTCTTACAAGGGTGTTTTGAAGAGACTCAGAACTCGTAGCAGGAAAAGTTAGCAACACACATGTCCACTCAGGCGGTCTGCAAAGTAAAACATTTCCATCCAAAGTTCTGATACTATCCTCATAACCAAGAAGCATATGACCTATTACCTAGAGAAACAGTATGCAATACGGTAGCCACCAATCATATGTGACTATTTAAATTGTTCCTAGTCACATATTTTACACTTTTGATTACAGAAATATTCAAGCATCTATGAAGTAGACAGGATGGTATCATGAATGTCCCCATGCCCCTCACCAGCTTCAACAATGATCAGCTCATGGCTTCACAGCTCCTCTATATCTGCACTACTTTTCCTCTGCTCCCACACTGATGTTTTTGTTTGTTGGCTTATTACAACTTTATTAAGACATTTCACATATCACAAAATTCACCCATTTCAGGTATATAATTCAGTGATTTCTAAGAACTTTACCAAGTGTTGAAACCATTGCCATAAGTCAGTTTTAGGACATTGCCATCCTTCCAGTAATGTCACTCATGATCTTTTTATAGCTAATGCCCATTCCCACCTCCCATCACAGGCAAACATTATTAAAAATTTAAATAAAATATAATTTAAAATTCAGTTCCTCAGTTTCTAGCCACATTTCAATTGCTCCACTGGGCTAGTGGCTACTATACGGGGCAGAGCAGACGCATAATATCCCCCCACCCCACAGCAGAAAGTTCTATTGGACAACACTGAACTAGAGCGATCATGATTAGAAATGCAAGACTTAGACTGGGTGCAGTGACTCATGCCTGTAATCCCAGCACTTTGGGAGGCCAAGGCAGGCGGATCACAAGGTCAGGAGTTCAAGACCAGCCTGGCCAATATGGTGAAACCCCGTCTCTACTAAAAAATACAAAAATTAGCCAGGCCTGGTGGCACATGCCTGTAGTCCCAGCTACTTGGGAGGCTGAGGGGGAAGAATCCCTGGAATCCAAGAGGCAGAGGTTCCAATGAGCCGAGATCACGCCACTGCACTCCAGCCTGGGTGACAGAGTGAGACTCTGTCTCAAAAAAAAAAAAAAAAAAAAAAAAAGAAATGCAGAGACTTTAAAAAGAGTAGGAAAATTCAACAGTTTAACAAGTTGTAAGAGTAGACAAAAAGGAATAGAAAAATGTTTTTCAGGCACAAGTTGACAAGCAGAAGAAAAATAAAACATAACATAAAAAGTAACAGGAAGGAACTGTTTACACATTAACAGCCAAAGAAAATGAGATGCAGAAAATATACATAAAAAGCCAAAGAAAATGAGATGCAATAATCAAAGATCACTAAAAAAACAGGAGGAAGAAATTTTAGAAAGCAGGATGTCAGGGCCAGGGAAAAGTAGAAGTAATCCTTCCCTCTAGGTCCAGGGCAGACTTGCACATTAGCCCACAGCCTGGCTCAAAATGGGAGTCAGGAAAAATACTTCACAATCTTTTGTGATTAGAATCAGACTCCTTTAAGCCCTCCCCACCAGCGCCCTTTAACTCAGCAGCTCAACTATTGTTTTCCTCACACTGCTTTATGCTGTTTGACTTCAAATAAAATGAAAGTACCAGATATTTATTAACAAAACTTTTAGTTCACACTCTAAGAGTTAGTCACAGCACTCTTACAGTTTCTGAAAGTGTTTTACAGTATTCCAAATCAACTGGTATACTCTATCAGAAACCCTCAATAGTAAATGATTCAATTAATTACTCAACAAATATTTATTACATGCCAGGTACTCCAATTAGGTACTAGAGATACAGCTGTGAACAAGACAGACAAGGGCCTTTCTCCCATGAGGCTTGTAGTCAGGCAAACTATGTATTTTATTGTGAAAGTTAATAAAAACATGTACATTGTACAACAGAGTTAAAATGAATCACAACTTGTAAATGAGAAATTTTTAACATAAAGCCTGAGCCCACCAGACCCTGAAATCCAGAACTCCAACAAAAGCCATTATTATTAATAATTTTTCCTAGAGCTCAAATCTACACCATTAATCTTGACAACGAAGTCCAAATGATGGTTTTAAACAGATTTAGATGGACTATGCTTCATCCCAAAACACACGGCCACATTTCAAGGTACTTTGTAATTTGCAGACCCATCCCTAGGGGAACACCTAGAAATGGAATGGGTTTCTGAGATCTCACTATGATCATTACACACAACCTCTTTCCTAACCACATACAAAATTCTCAACACACACATACCTTATTGTTCTCGTGATCGCCACTCACAGCTATGGGAAACATGACATATTTTCCTCCCTGGTCCTCATTCGGGGCACACTCTGCTAGACCATCCGGATCATGTTCTGCTCCAAAATTGTGTCCCAATTCATGAGTTGTAACCAGGTCAGCTTCCTTAAGGATCATGCAAAGAAAACATTATTTCTCAATATCCAACCATCACCTTCTTCTGCCAGTTGGACCTATGCTGTCTTAAATAGAGCCTTATAATCAGATCAACAAGAGAATAAGAACTGCATGCTTATAATCCCAGCACTTTAGGAAGCTGAGATGGGAGGATTACTTGACTCTAGGAGTTCAAGGCCAGCCTGGGCAACATAGGGAGACCCCATCTGTACAAAAGTAATAAAAATATTAGCCAGGCATGGTGGTGCACACCTATGGTCCCAGCTACTTGGGAGGCTGAGGTGAGAGGATCACTTACACCTGGGAGGCCAAGACTACAGTGATCTATGATCACACTACTGCACTCTAGCCTGGGTGACAGAATAAGACTTTGTCTCAAAAAAGAGTAACAACCGGACTACGATTTCTTCTACCAATTATAAGAATTTAACAGAATAACTAGGATTCTATTTGATACTATCAAATAGTATTATTAGTAACAAACCAATTTAAGAAAATATAATTTATAAGATATACTGGAACATTCATAACAAAACATCAAACCCTGGCCATTCTAATCACACACAATCTGGTGCTGATAAATGCAATAGCTAACTGTAGTTAACTGTCAAGCCTCCTCACATGCCCCTCAGCCCAATCACACCCCTGTTAAAACCTAAAGCATTGTCCAATCGGAGGATGAATCAGCCAAGTTAAAAGAAAGAAAAAAGAAAGAAAAGAAAACCCTAAAGCATCTCAGCAGAAAGGAAAAAAAAGCAAGGGGTAAAAAAAAATAACACGGCCGTGCATAGTGGCTCACGCCTGTAATCCCAGCACTTTGAGAGAGCAAAGCAGGTGGATCACCTGAGGTCAGGGGTTCAAGACCAGCCTGGCCAACACAGTGAAACCCCATCTCTACTAAAAATACAAAAAATTAGCCTGGTGTGGTGGTGGGTGCCTATAATCCCAGCTACTCGGGAGGCCGGAGAACTGCTTGAACCCGGGAGGTGGAGATTACAGTGAGCTGAGATCATGCCATTGCACTCCAGCCTAGGCAACAAGAAGGAAACTCCATCTCAAAAAAAAAAAAAAAAAAAAACCCACAATAAACAATCAACACAACTGAGGAATAACAAAACAATATTTTATTTTCTCAATGACTGAATTCATGTCCAATAACAATCTTAATGACCTAGAGGACTTGGTTTATTTAGAATCCAGTTGCAGGGCTGTACTTATCAGATTATCAGATGATTTCTATATGAATAATAATAAATTTTGCCAACAAAGCTAAATTTTTTTCCATATTTATCTGAATAAAATAAGAATATCAAACTTAAAAACCGGGCGCAGTGACTCACACCTGTTAATTCCAGCACTTTTGGAAAGCCAAGACTGGTGGATCACTTGAGGTCAGGAGTTCAAGATCAGCCTGGCTAACATGGTGAAACCCTATCTTTATTAAAAATACAAAAATCAGCCAGGCATTATGGTGGGCACCTGTAATCCCAGCTACCTGGGAGGCTGAGGTGGGAGAATTGCTTGAACCTGCGAGGCAGAGGTTGCCGTGAGCCGAGATAGGCCACTGAACCCCATTCTGGGCAACAGAGCAAGAGTCTGTCTTTAAAAAACAAACAAACAAAAAAAAGAATATCAAACTTAAAATTCCTGATTTCTTTTTTCCTAAGGGAGGAAAAAAATCACTCCATGGAACCTAAAAAAACTGTATTTCGCAAGTTATTTTTCCATACAAGAAGTCTTGCCACATGTTCATATTAAAACCATAGTGGGGGGAAAAAAACTTAAATTTTTAGCAAAAGCACTCAAATCCCAAAGGTATAATGTGGAGAAATATCTCCTAACTGCTTTGGGAAAATTCATTAGTGGATTTGCTAATGACTCTAAAAATATCTCAGAAACTTCTAATCACATTTGTTTTGCTTTACGCGTTTTTTAAGAGAAGACCAAAGAAAATATGTCATGAAATCATACTATTAAGAAGTTGTGACTCCAAAAAAGTAAAGTAGCATGAGCTATTATGCACACATATGTATGTTTCTGTCCATGGTTTCTGGCTTATAACCCTCCACAGTCCTGGTTACCGTCTTCTGTTACAATGTTGGGTGCTTCAGGGCTCAGAAACAGTCCTCAGGAAACAGAATCTCTTTCTCTGACCTTCTCCTGTCCTCCTTTTACCTGTTCCAAGGCAGGATTCTAATCTGATTGTGTGTCAGAAGACCCTCATTCTCATTCTGGAGAGGGTCCTGCCCATTACTGTGGAGGAAGGAAAGCTGCAAAGAGGTCAAGGAGAATCTGCACAGGCCTTGGGGGTCTCCCCCATTAAGTCTATTAGTATGAGAACATATCCGTTTTGTCCAATCACATTTCTACACGGTTGTCATTCACGCCTATGTAAGGAAGCCTCCAAAAAATCCCAAAGGACAGGATTCAGAGAGCTTCCAGAGAGCATTCTGAATACGTGGAGGCTGACAGGAAGGTGCAGAACTCATTCACGTGCCAGGCGGGAGGCACATCCCAACTCCATGGGGACAGAAGCTCCTGTACTTGGGACCCTTCTGGACCTTGCCCTACGTAGCTCTTCATTTGGCTATTTCTTTGTATCTTTTCTTTTTTTTTAGTTTTTTATTTTTTGGTGCAAAGTCTCCCTCTGTTGGCCAGGTTGGAGTGCAGTGACACAATTTCAGCTCACTGCAATCTCCACCTCCCAGGTTCAAGTGATTTTCCTGCCTCAGCCTCCCGAGTAGCTGGGATTACAGGCAGGCACCACCACACCTGGCTAATTTTTGTATTTTCAGTAGAGACAGGGATGCACCACGTTGGCCAGGCCGGTCTCAAACTCCTGACTTCAAGTGATCTACCCACCTCGGCCTCCCAAAGTGCTGGAATTATAGGCGTGAGCCACCATGCCCTGCTTCTTTGTATCCTTTAAAATATCCTATGTAATAAACCCGTAAATGTAAGTTCAGTATTTCCCTGAGTTATGTAAGCCACTTGAGCAAATTAATCAGACCCAAAGAGGAGGTCATGAAAACCCCAACTTGAAGCCAGTTGGTCAGAAGTTCTGAAGGCTCAGACTTGTAACTGGTAGGGAGGGGGAAACAAGTCAGTCTTGTGGGACTGACCCTCAAGCTGTGAGATCCGACACTATTTCTGGGTGCACAGTGTTTGAATTGCACTGGAGAACACCTAGTTGATGTCTACGGTTTGACGTGTGGGGTTTTGGTCTGGTCACAGAAGTCTTCTGCGTTGATGATTGTTTTAATGTGAGAACAGAGGAAAAACACAGTTTGACAGATGTTTTTTTTCCCTAAAAGTACCATAAGAAAAATAAATTTAGAAATTAAAAGGTTCCCAAAAACTAATCTCATACCACTTTACGTTTTTTGTTTTTGCTTTTTGCTTTAAGAGACAGGTTCTCACGAAGTTGCTCAGGCTGGAATGCAGTGGGTATTCACAGATGCAATTATACTACAGCCTCTAACTCTTGGCCTCAAGTGATCCTCCCACTTCAGCCTCTTGAGTAGCTGGGACTATAGGCTCCTGCCACCAGCTGTGGCTGTTTTTAAATCACCCAAAGTCCATAGTTTATGTTAGGGTTCACGCTTGTGTTGTATATTCTATGTGTTTCAACAAATGCATAATGTCTTATACTGACAAAGTATCATACAGAGTAGTTTCCCGCCCTCCCCCTATTCATCCCTCCTTCCCCCAACACCTAGCAATGACTGATCGTTTCATAGCTTGCATAGTTCTGTCTTTTCCAAAATGTCATGTATTTGGAATCACATAGTATGTAGCCTTTCAGATTGGCTTATTTCACTTAGTAGTATGCTTTTAAGGTTCTTCTATGTCTTTTCATGTCTTGATAGCTTTTTTTTTCTCATTGTATGGATGTGCCAGTTTATCCATTCACCATCTGAAGAATATCTTAGTTGTTTCCAAGTTTTGTCAGTTATGAATTAAGCTGCCATCAACATTCTTATGGCCAGGTGCGGTGGCTCACAACTGTAATTCCACCACTTTGGGACGTCAAGGCAGGCAGATCACCTGAGGTCAGGAGTTTGAGACCAGCCTGGCCAACATGGTGAAGCCCCACCTCTGCTAAAAATACAAAATTAGCCAGGCGTGGTGATACATGCCTGTAATCCCAGCTACTTGGGAGGCTGAGACAGAACTGTTTAAACCCAGGAGGCAGAGGAGGCAGTGAGCCGAGATCGTGCCATTGCACTCCAGCCTGAGTGACAAGAATGAAACTGCATCTCAAAAAAAAAAAAAAAAAAGAGAGAGAAAGAAAGAAAGAAACTGCCAAACTGTCTTCCAAAGTGGCTGCTCCATTTTGTATTCCCACCAGCAATTAATGAAGAATTCCTGTTGCTCCACAGCCTTGTTGGAATTGTGTTACCAGTGTTTGGGATTTTAGCCACTCTAATAGGCTACCAGTAATAGCTCATTGTTGTTGGGTTTCTTAAAAAGTTTTTTATAGAGATGGGGTCTCACTAATGTTGCCCAGGCTGGTCTCAAACTCCTGGGCTCAAGCAATCCTCCCACCTCAGCCTCCTGAGCAGCTGGGACTACAGGCATGTACCCCTGCACCCGGCTTCATTGTTAATTTGCAATTGTCCAATGACATATGACATTGAGCATCTTTTCATATAATTCTCTGCTATCTGAACATCTTTGAAGGTATCTGTTCTGCTCTTTTGTCTATTTTTAAATTGGATTGTTCATTTTCTTACTGTTGAGTTTTAAGAGTTCTTTATACATTTGGAAATTTAAGGTTTTTAAAAAAAATGTTGTAGAGACAGGGTCTACAAGGTTAGTTTCAAACTCCTGGGTTCAAGTGATTCTCCTGCCTTGGCCTCCCAAAGTGCTGGAATTACAGGAATGAGCCACCATGCCTGGCCTCTTTGTATATTTCAGATAGCAGTCTTTTCTCAGATGTGTCTTTTGCAAATATTTTCCAGTACCCTACACCAAGTATAAACATACACCAAGTGTAAAATTGCAGTCAAAATATAAGTATACCAGCCAGCACTTTGGGAGGCCAAGGTGGGTAGATCACTGGAAGTCAGTGGTTCATGAGACCAGCCTGGCCAACATGGTGAAACCCCATCTCTACTTAAAAAAAAAAATACAAAAATTAGCTAGCCATGGTGGCAGGCACCTGTAATTCCAACTACTCGGGAGGCTGAGGCAGGAGAATTGCTTGAACCCAGGAGGCAGAGGTTACAGTGAGCCAAGATGGTGCTACTGCACTCCAGCCTGGGCCACAGAGCAAGACTCTGTCTCAAAAACAATAAAAATTAAATAAAAATTAAAAATCAGTATATCAGATCCTAATATTTCCTACCAATATCTACTCTCCCCTTCTTTCTTACATAATGAGCCCTAATTTTGCTCAGGGCAGCAATATACTCAGCTAAAATAGCCACCTTTCCACATTCCATTGAGGGAAATGGCAGCCATGTGACCTAGTGTTGTCCAGTAAGATGTAAACAAAAGCCAGGATGGGGCTTCCAGAGAAACTTTTCAGAAGGGCCAGATTAGGCTAGCCATGTTCTCTTTCTCCTCCTTTCTCCAGCACAGAACAGCGCCATCTTACAACTGTGAGGTGACATACATGAGAACAAAGGCCTCCTGCTCATTCTTGAGTCCCTGAGGGCACCTCAGTTGCTGCACCACCCAGAAAATGCTATCCCTGAACTTCTTGTTGACTGAGACAAACAAACCCCTTATATAAACCACTGCTTATTTAATTTTCTGTTATTTGTAGTCAAACACATTTTAACAGACAGTGCTGGAGAAAAACAAAATCTTAAGACCTTCCAGAGAAAAAAACAGGTGACATACAAAGATACAAACTCAAAATGACTTCCGACTCTTTAAAAGCAATACGCACAGACGACCACAGAGAACATGAGAACTGAGAATATACTCAGCCAAAATTATCAATCAGACTTAAGAGTGGAATAAAGACATTTTCAGATATGTGAAATCCTAACAACATGCAGGTCACATGTACCTTTTCTTAGGAAGTTCCTGCAAGCTACACTACACCAAAATGATGGCGTTGAAAAGAGGGAGACTATGGGGTTCTGCAAATAACAAGGTGTGGGATGCCTTGAATGACAGCTGCACCACAGAACTAGGAGACAGGGAGCTCTAAGAGGAGCTGCAAGTCAGAGGGCTCCAGGAAGGAGGGGCTCAAGAAAAGCAGCAGTCCTCACATGTTTCAAAAGAAGGCTGACAGGCCTTTTTTTTTTTTTTGAGACAGAGTCTGTCGCCAGGTGCGAGGCTGGAGTGCAGTGGCACAATCTTGGCTCACTGCAACCTCCGCCTCCTTGGTTCAAGCAATTCTCCTGCCTCAGCCTCCCGAGTTCTGGGACTACAGGTGCATACCACCAAGCCCAGCTACTTTTTGTATTTTTAGTAGAGACGGGGTTTCACCATGTTGGCCAGGATGGTCTCGATCTCTTGACCTCGTGATCCGCCCACCTCGGCCTCCCAAAGTGCTGGGATTACAGGCTTGAGCCACCGCGCCCGGCTGACAGGCCATTTTAATTTTCTTCTTTATACTTTTTCATATATCCCACAAAAATATATAAATTTTATTTAGGCAGAAATAAAAAAAAGGTATATATTACATTTAAAAAAAATAACTACATGGCCAGGCACAGGGGCTCACACCTGTAATCCCAACACTTCAGGAGGCCAAGGCAGGCAGATCACGACGTCAGGAGTTCAAGACCATCCTGGCCAACATAGTGAAACCCCGTCTCTACTAAAAATACAAAAATTAGCCGGGTGTGGTGGTGCACACCTGTAATCCTAGCTACTCAGGAGGCTGAGGCAGGAGAATGACTTGAACCTGGGAGGCAGAGGTTGCAGTGAGCCGAGATCACGCCACTGCACTTCAGCCTGGGCGACAGAGTAAGACTGTCTCAGGAGAAAAAAAAAAAAAAAACTACATAAATATATAACTGAGGTTCTACTAGAATAAACTCTAACACTATCCTTTTGAAAATAAAAGAACGTACCTTTGTAAGGATGGTTTTACCATAATTCTTTGTGCTGGTCAAACCACTATTCAAATAGATATTTTTCTTCCCAGTTGGGCTATAATAAGCTAAAGTCAAAAGGAAACAGAGATAAACTGCTCATTAAATACAGAATTATAATATAATCCAATCAGTGTATAATCCCAGCATCATATTCACACAAGAAATGAAAAAACTTACCCTTTGGACAAACGCCTCCATGACTGTTTGCTCTGGGAGAGCCAACATAAGCTAATCCAAGAGTTCCCATATCAAAATCTTGGTATGTGAAAAGGTGTGCCAAGCAAACTTTAGATGCTTCCTCAGCTATATCAAAGCTGAATTGCTTTGAAAGACCAAAAAAAAAAAAGCATTCTTAATTTGATTAACAATTACATCAAACTAAAAGATGTAATCTAAATCAACTAAACATTCCAGAACAGAACCATGATGGCTCACAGCTCAGCACCAGCAATCACGACCTCGTGCAGTGTATTGCCCTTTCCCTGAAGTGCTCCTCCACCTGCACAGGTGAGAGGCAGACACTGTCACCCAGCAAGGGGCACAAAAGGGAAGAGCCCAGGAGCTTGTTACAGCTGTTCAGAACTAACTCACTGCTCCTCCGAGGGCTGTTCTGAAGACACACAGCCCAGCACTAGAGATGCTTCAATTCGACAAGGGGACTGCAGCACGCCAGACCAAAACAGATCCCTCTCAAGTATTTCAAGGATTCAGTTCGTTTTATAGAAATTTTAATTTTAAACTTTTTTGAGCTTCATAATATATAGTCATTTATATAAATATACACTTACAGAAAAGCATACATACTGTTTTATGTTACTAAAATAAAGATTTTAAATCCATTTAAATCAGCACTGCAGGTTTGAGAGGATTTTTTTTCTTAATTTAAAAGGGCTTCATACATTACTTCAAAAACCTCTACCATAATCGTCCAGGGTCTCCAAGTTTAAAAACCTTGATTTTTTGGATTTTATTAATTATTATTCTTTGTTTGAAACAGGGTCTCGCTGTGTTACCCAGGATGGAGTGCAGTGGCGTAATCATGGCTCACAGCAGCTTCGACCTCCTAGGCTCAAGTAAACCTACTACCTCAGCCTCCCAAGTAGCTGGTACCAAAGGCATGCGTCACCATGCCTGGCTAATTTTTGTATTTTTTGTACACCACATCGCCCAAGCTAGTCTTGAACTCCTGGGCTCAAGGGATCCACCAGCCTCAGCCTCCCAAAGTGCTGGGATTATAGGCATGAACCACCATGCCTGGCCAAAACCCTCTATTTTTAAAATGCTTTAAATGAGAGGCCAGAGAGCCCTGTATGAGGAATGAAGTGTGGCTACATGGGGATTCTGATAGCTCTATGGTAAAACAGTAAGGCTTCTAAGAATATTCTAGGAGCCTTAGGGAAGAAAACTGGAGAGGAGCACCTGTCAACACAAGTCATTCTTTTTGGTTCCTCCCCTGCCCTGGGCTGTCTGGAGGCTCACAGAAAAGCAGACAGGTGCAGTGGTTCAGCTGTTCTAGGAGTCAGGAGATCTGTGCTCAATTTGACCCCTGCCTTTACCAGTCGTATGACTAACCAGACAAGACATTTGATCTTTCTGTTACTGGCTAAACTGTGCCACTCCAAAATTCAAATGTTGAAGTCCTAACCCTCAACAGTACCCCAGAATGTGACTGTATTTGGAAACAGGCCCTAAAGGAGGTAATTAAGGTAAAATGAGGTCATATGGGTGGGCCTTAATCCAATATGGCTGGTGTCCTGATAAGGAGATCAGAACATAAACACACACTGAGGGAAGGACCATGTGAGAACACAGGGAGAAGACAGCAACTACACCCCAAGAAGAGTGGCCTCAGAAGAAATCAACCCTGCCAGGGCCTTGATTTTGGACTTCCATCTTCCAGAACTGTGAGAAACCAAATCTCTGTTGTTGCAGTGCCTCAGCCTGTGCTGCTTTGTCATGGCAGCTGGAATAAAGAAACACACTTGCTGAGCCTCTTCACAACAATGATGCTGTCTCGATCAACCTCTCAGGCTGCTCAGCAGATCAAATTAGACAAGGTATGAATGAGTACCACACAGGTGCTGCATATTATGCTTCTCCACCTGGATGAAGAGTTATAATATCCTTTAATTCTATTCAAGCTTTGAAAACTTGATTTCAGCCTCACAAGACCCTAAACAGAGAATCCAGATGAGCCACACCATACCTGGACCAGCCCATGCAAACTATGAGACAAGTAAGTTTTGTTCTAAGTTGCTCAACTTGTGATCATTTGTTAAAGCAACAACAGGAAACTAATACACTTCCCAACATATTAAAAGATAAAAACTATCGCTTTATAGAAGGTCATTCTACACCAAAGTAATAGCACACACAAAATCAAGACACTAGAATCACGTGGCAGTATCCCGTTATATGGCAAGACTCCAAATGACATAAAATGACTAAGTTAGCCATCTTAGATTCATCATCAGAATAAAAACAAAAATTTTTAATTCCTGTAGAGAACTTTCAGATCTCCAAGCTATATGTCTACTGTCCAATACATGTTCATCACCTGTTTGAAATTACTGCCCTAAAGGATAAACTGATAAGCTTCAGAGAGACCTGAACTAAGTATGCAGAACGAAACAGTGTGCAAAAACTCTACATATTGAGTATCCATGTTATTTTCTAGAGAAGATCCACTGATTTCCTCATTAGATCCTCAAAGATACTAAGGTTAAGAAGCATTGTTTTATAGCGTTTTTCTTTTTCAGTGTTTTTGTTATCTGTTGTCTGCCCTCCTACACAGGATGGGGTTACAGTTGTATCAGCAGGGGAGACTGCTTCCGGGTTTCCATCCGTTCTAACATGCTCCTTCATTAACGCACATACAATCCACATATCAGAAATCACAAAGTAGTGTTAGCACCATATCCACGATTTCATGACCTACCTCTAGCAACATCTTCACATCCCAAGCATCCTTTTCTTCATTTGGATAACTTTTTGCCATATTGTAATGCTTTTCACCAGGTTTTACCTCTTGTGGAGACTTGAGAATGCGAATCTATACTTAAAGAGATAACACACTTAGAACACTTCTAAAGTAAGTCAGAAGATTCTGAATACTGCATTATTTTATCTGTTCAAAAAAAGAATCATTCTAGAAAAAAACATTTTTTAAATCAAAATTCATAAATTCTTCAGTTCTAATATTCGATGTTTGAAACAAACAGAGAAGCATATGGTATAGAAAACATATATGTCAATGAATTATTTATAATGTTATAAATATACTCCTAAATTTTCATATCCTCCATATTTATTCTGAAAATATAAGAACCTGGGTTACAGGAGCCTAAAATATTTATTACAATATATCAATAATTTAGGAAAAAATAATAAAATATATATCACTTTGTGCATCAAAGGAATAAAAGACTAAGAATAGAGGCTTCTCCTTATATGTGCATTTCAGACAAATTCATATTAAGCCTACTAAGAAGAAAAAAAAGTAACAAAAGCTCCCATTAGTGAGTTTGAGATTAAAAAAAAAAGAGGGAAACCATGCTCAGCTCAGAGTTTCTGTGTGTCTCTCCTTCCCTGCCTGCCTGCCTGCCTGCCTGCCTGCCTGCCTGCCTGCCTCCCTGCCTGCAGAGAAGGCTCATTCTGGTCCCCTCTGCCACCGTGTGGTAAGCTTACTGGGGTGGGCTCTGCAGTTTCAGTGTTGGGTGGTCAAAGTCAAATCTGAGATAGAACTACTTAGAAGGCCACCATGATGCACATCTAAACCACATCCTCCAACCTATTCTTTATCAGATGTAAAGAAGTTCATATTTTAATCTCCTATATTACTCCTGTATTCTTCAATTGGTTCCAAATGCCTAAAGCAAAAAGAAACTTAATTTACAGGTTCCCTAAAACTCAAACATGATGCAGCTATTTATAATAAAACAAGCAAGGCAGCTTTAGATACATGAACATGAAATACTCTCCAACACACTGTGAAATGAAAAGGCCAGGTGTAAAAGTGTACTGCATAACACCATTGTGTCAAATAGAGACATATACATACGCTATACATGCATACAACATCTCTAGAAAGATACATATGAAACTAATGACATGAATGTCTTTGGGTAAAGGAACTGGTTTGACAATAAACAGGCTGCAGAGACTTACTTTTCACTGGTTTTTGTACTGTGTATATGTTACCTATTCAAATAATAACTTAAAAAGAAAATGCAAAATAGTAAATGAGAATCAAAAGGGAAAAAGAGTTCTTAGTTTTACACAAGTATTATTAAAGTTTAACATTTATAAACATGGTGAATGATTTCAAAAAAAATTTTTTTAAAAAAACTTCTAAATTCTATACTATAGAACTTATAAAAATATGGTTTACTACAAAAAGCCTGGAAAAAAATAGATATAACAATTTATACAATTTACATATCAAAATGTCTCTCTGCCCAAAGCAATACCCCATGTTAGTACAGTCTTTTTAATTAGTCTTAGCAATTTGAAATACCTTTTACTATGAGCTGTTATTAAGATCACATTAATATAACATTGCTAGATATACTCTATTAACAGATAACAACGAATCAAAAGGAGATATTTGAGGGGAAAGAACCTAAAGGTTCTGAATATATAAATACTGCCTTGCAAAGGTACACAGTATTTTTTAGCAAATTTTTCTGACTAAGGAGTCAATGATATGTGTCAGAGTTTTAACTAAAGACAAGCATCATCAGAGGGGGAAAAAAACTACAGAGAATAAAAAGGCCATGAATTCAAAGAAGGAACAAAGCATAGCAGTATAAAAGACTTTCTACCTAAAGAAAGACTAAGGACAGAAAACTTCACAATCTAGAACTAATTAACATCAAAAATACTGCACAATTCATCAGAAAAAAATCACTGGCATTTGAGAATACTTATTTACAATTATTGTTAAGACCAAGTTTTTGGGTTTTGAATACAAGCGACAAATATTCACGTCACATAACTTAAGACAGTAATATAAGCCATATCTGTTGGTAAATACCTGCTCAATCTGTATTCCGTAGCCTTTAAAACCCGCATTATCCCATGAAGTATTCCGGTAGATGTCATCAACTCTGTCAATTAGCTCTATCTGCATATATTTAAAAAAGAAAAAAACACATTATGTAGCTCTACCTCTCTTGGCAATGCAATATAAAATCTATGGGGAAAAAAAATCTCACTTTAGAGAAAATGCCATTGCAAAAGTTTCTACTTTCACAAAAACTAGCATTAAGATGTTACTGTACAAGAGTATTCTCAGCCCTTGGCCCCAAACTTAAAGTGCTGTTACCAGAATAAAACAACGGTACAGTTTAACCTAAATTTCAGACTCAACCGCACATGGAACCAAAATGACAAGTAATAGGCTTTTTTAAAAACTACCGTTCCAGCCACAATAAAAATAAAATTTTAAAGTCAATTGATATACCTGAAATACAGCTGACCCTTGAACAACATAGATTTGAACTTCAGGTGTCCACTTATATGTGGATTTCCTTGAGCCTCTGTCACCCGAGATAATACAACCAACCCTTCCTCTTCCTCCTCAGTCTATTCAACATGAAGACGACAAGGATGAAGACCATTATCCACTTCCACTTAGTGAATAGCAAATGTATTTCCTCTTATGATTTTTTTTTTTTTTTAATTGCAGAGACAAGGTCTTGCTCTGTTACCAGGGGTACAGTACAGCGGCACGATCATGACTCACTATAGCCTCAATTTCTGGGCTCAAGTGATCCTCTCACCTTAGCCTCCTGAATAGCAGAAGGCTACAGGCACATATCACCATGCCCAGCTTTTTTCTTTTTTTTTTTTTGAGATGGGATCTTGCTTTGTTGCTCAAGCTGATCTCAAACTCCTGGCTTCAAGAGATCCTCCTGCCTTGGCTTCCCAAAGTGCTGGGATGACAGGTATCAGCCACTGTGCAATTGGCCCCTTATAATTTTCATCATAACATTTTCCTTTCTCTAGCTTACTTGATTGTAAGAACACACTAATAATACATATAAAAAATATGTATTAATCGACTGTTATTTTATTCGTAAGGCTTCTGGTCAACAGTAGACTATTAGTAGTTAATTTTTTGGACAGTCAAAGTTATACAAGGGCCAGGCACAGTGGCTCATGCCTGTAATCCCAACACTTTGGGAGGCTGAGGCAGTAGAAGTGCTTAAGCTCAGAAGTCTGAGACCATCCTGGGCAAGTCTCCATCTCTACTAAAAACCAAAAAGTTAGCCCGGAAGGACAGTGAACACCTGTTGTCCCAGCAACTCATGAGGCTGAGGTGGGAAGACTGCTTTGGCCTGGGCAACAGAGGCTGCAGTGAGCTATGATTTCATCACTGCACTCCAGCCTGGGCAACAAAGCCTTAAAAAAAAAGTTAATGAGGATTTTTCACTGCAGAAGGAAAGTCAGTCTTCTAACCTCCTGCACTGGTTCCTGGGTCAACTGCATTCCCTTCTAAAAAGAATTCCATCTTCACTCTATCTCTCGGCAAGTACCTCAAATGCCTTCCCCAGAAACAAGTAAGAGGCTATGACAGACAACTGCCAACCCTATTCCCCTACTCCCATTCCAAAAAGTTCAGCATTGTGGAATGGGTAAGAAGACAGTAAGAAAGAACAAGGTTCATTTCAGCAATCCTCCTTCTTTTCTTCTCTGATTTGGGAAAACTGGAGAAGTAGGGACAGCATAGTTACGAAGGCAAACAAACACAAGAAAGAATAAAATGCTAATTACCTATCTTTTTCTCAAAGAGAAAATCCTACTGTTCAAAAACTGGGTTGATGAGGTTTGTTCCAGCAACTGTGAAACAAGTTATGTCTCAGAAATTATAATAAATACAACTTTTAAGACTAGATCTCTCATTATATTCATATTTGTAGTGCAATGAACAAAGAAGTAAAATAAGAGGAACCCCTTAATACAAAACCCAGATTAAGAGAGAAGCTTTTATTTCTTTGAGACAGAGTCTTGCTCTTTCACCCAGACTGGGCTGTAGCGGCACGATCTCAGCTCACTGCAACCTCTACTTCCTGAGTTCAAGTGATTCTCCTGCCTCAGCTTCCCGAGTAGTTGGGACTATAGGCGCACGCCACCATACCTGGCTAATTTTTTGTATTTTTAGTACAGACGGGGTTTCACTGTGTTAGCCAAGATGGTCTCAATCTCCTGACCTCGAGATCTGCCCACTTTGGCCTCCCAAAGTGCTGCGATTACAAGCGTGAGCTACCATGCCCGGCCAAGAGAAGCTTTTTTAAGTAAGAATTTCTCTTACATAGAAACAAGAATCACAGTGACTCTTACTAGCCTCATAATAAATTCACTTGATATGAGGCTAGGCGCTTTGGCTCATGCCTGTAATGCCAGCTACTCATGAGTCTGAGGCAGGAGAACTGCTCAAACCCAGGCGGTGGGGGTTGCAGTGAGCTGAGATTGCACCACTGCACTCCAGCCTGGGTGACACAGTGAGACTCTGTGTCAAAAAAAAAAAATTCACTTGACATGGAAGGGAAGGGAAAAAAGGATGAGGGTGAGTATGAATAAAATGAACAGAATAGGAAAAGCAAGGCAATGAGAAAGACATCTCTACTGCACCAGCCTCTACTTGCTTCATGAATAGTTGCATTCTCCATTATTCTCCCAATAACAAACAACATTTTGGTCAATGCCAAGTAATCACGACGAATGAGGTCACATTAGCAAAAAATGTCAACGAAAAATGATTTCCCTGACTTTTTAAAAGTCGTGACAGTTTATGCTTAAAAATCTGGTATTATCACTTTTTAAATCTTTCCTTCACTTCTGTGCCCTAGAGTTAGTATGACCATGAAAGTCTCAACTATTTCAAGTGAAGTCCAGTGATTAGTTCTTTAACATGACAAACAAAACTCACCTTCCTCTCTGAAATATACGTAAAAGCAAAAGATAAACATGTGTTCATGCAAATACATATTTTTCCATTCACATGTGACACCACAGATTCACTGCCATCATAGCAGTGATGTTTTTAAAGAGCTCACTTGTATGAAGGAAGAAGGACTACATTATAACCTCTCCCAAACCCTATATGCGTAAATTCTAAGATGCAGAAAATATTAGTTCAAGGGCAAAATGGGTTGTCATAAATTTGAAACTATAATTTCCATACAGTAATACAAAAACCTCAGAGAATATCCCTCAAATATTTTAGGGAAATAACATCATATCTGGAACAGATCTGGTTTCATTAAGTTTCATAGAATTTATCCACCCACACAAACTTTTTTTTTCCAACTACTGGATGCAATATCAAATACTTACTAAGTAATTTGTGGTCGTACTCTCTTCCCCTCTGCCCATGTATCTGTAGAAGCGATGATCTGCTACCACCAATAATTTACACGTGTTCTTCATGGGATCTGGGACAGCTCTTCTCTTCACCCGATGAACAAGCTCTAATATGAATTTGTATGCACTATTAAATCAAAATTCACCAAAACAAGGAGTTTTATGGTAACACTTTAAATCTAATATATTTTTGACACAAACATTATGTGAGCTTAATATCATTAAAGGATCTTGAACAACAAAAAAACAATTTGGAGGAAGACAGAAAAGTGAAAAGTAATATGAAATTTAAACACTGTAGAATTCAAAACCAAGGGCAAGTACCTTCTTAATTTTTAAAACACAGAAACTTAAAAAAGTGCTGGCCAGGCACAGTGGCTCACGCCTGTAATCCCAGCACTCTGGGACGCCAAGCTGGGTAGATCACTTGAGGTCAGAAGTTTGAGACCAGCCTGGCCAATGTGGTGAAACCCCGTCTCTACTAAAAAATACAAAAATTAGCCAGGTGTGGTGGCACATGCCTGTAATTCCAGCTACTCAGGAGAATAACTTGAACCTGGGAGGGAACAGTTGCAGTAAGCTGAGATCGTGCCACTGTACTTCAGCCTGGATGACAGAGTGAGAATCCATCTCAAAAAACAAAAAAAAAGTGCTCAACAGAATAAGGCAGGGCATGTTGGCTCAGGCCTGTAATCTCAGCAATTAGCGAGGCTGAGGTGGGCAAGTCACCTGAGGACAGGATTTTGAGACCAGCCTGGTCAACATGATGAAACCCCATCTCTACTAAAAATACAAAAATTAGCCAGGTATGGTGGCGCACACCCATAATCCCAGCTACTCTGAAGGCTGAGGCAGGAGAATCACTCGAACCCAGGAGGTGGAGGTTGCAGTGAGTCAAGATAGTGCCATTGTACTAAAGCCAGGGCAATAAGAGACTCCATCTCAAAATAAATGCATAAATAAAAAGTGCTCAACAGAGTAAAACAGTCACCTAATGCTGGGCTATGAAGCTGTCAGTCATATTCTATAAGAAGTTTATGAATTAACCACAGTAACAGTAAAAATGTCAAGATATTCACATTGAAAATTGGTTGGTGTTAACAGGACATCTTTCTTATGAAATAAATTAAGGATTTACTTATATATTAAAATGCTAAGATATAATTTTAAAAACATAACCACACTGGCTCACATCTATAATCTCAACATTTTCAGAGGCTGAGGTGGGCAGATCACTTGAGGCCAAGAGTTAAAGAACAGCCTGGCCAATATGGTGAAACCCCATCTCTACTAAAAATATGAAAATTAGCCAGGAGTGGTGGCATGTGCCTATAATCCCAGCTACTCAGGATGCTGAGGCAGGTGAATCACTTGAACCTAGAAGTCAGAGGCTGCAGTTAGCGAAGATCATGCTGCTGCAAAAAAAAATTAAAAAACAACAACAAAAAAAACCTAACCAGAGGTGTTTTGGGTAGAAAAACTCCAAGATGGTTATGTTTTTTAAATGATTCTAAATAGACTGTCCCAAGATGGATAACCTTCTTGTATTCTGCTTAGAAAACAAGAAGGTTATCCATCTTGGGACTGTCTATTTAGAATACTCCTGCTACTAATTAATTTCTTATAAACTCTAAAGATTGTCTTTCCATCATATTATCATTTCTAAATACCTGCAAGAATATTTTCCCTCAGATCATTCCGTTTCCCTTTTCTGTAATCTTTTTTAAAGTCTAATCTTTGTTGTTCTCATTATTTTCTAGACTTTTCAACTCTTATATTATACACAAAAGAACTTGAAAATTTCAGGAACAAAACCCTTATTTTCATGCCAAATACTACACTTACTTGATAAGCACGTTATTTTTTATCAGTTAACAACCACCCCTATTGAAGTCAATTGTAATATGTTTGTTTCTTATTTGATATAATATCTTTAAGCCTTACCTTCAGGTGGTTCTCTGTCAATTAACCCTTTTGGGAGCAACTCTTCATTATCCACTTTTAAATAACCACACACTTTTGGAGACTGCAAACGTGAAACATTCTTGATATCTTCAGATTTATAAACTAACATTCTTTTGTCTTTGGTATCATTAACAAATCTCCAAAGTGGCTAAAACAGAAAATATATATGACTGAGATGAAAAAAATAACAATTCCTAAACACTAAATTCTTCCAACATTCTTTGCTTATTCTTAGACAACATTCATTTCTAGGTTAAGTAAACTGATAAGTCATGTTATTAAAAATAAATAATCTCAATTTTTATCATGTGGAGTTTCTATGCTGGTAAGTAAATACATAGATTATACACTCTGATTATTTTATCTGGATATAAATAAAGCCTTACATACTTTGCACATGTAATGAAATCTTTTAGAGGAGGCATAAGATAAATATGCCTATCATTTTCCATTCATTCATTAAAAAATATTGTGTAATATCTACTGTACACTGGCACTGTTATAGGTGATGGTGCTATAGCAATGATAATTGGACAAGGTTTCTGTTCATGTAGCATTTTCGTTTTAGCTTTCTAAATACTTAGGTGTTTGACACCTTTTTACCATGCTAGGTTTTATCCACACACAAAAACACAAACATATTTACATAAAATGAAACTGAGAACTTGCAACAATAGGTCTGAACCTTATTACTGGTTTCAGGGAATGCAGTTTATAAAAAAAATCTCCACTTACAATGTTACAAGGCCAGAGTAAATCACAATTAATATACTCCAAAGGTTACCTAAGTCAAAAGGATGTTTGTTTTGTTTTAAAGCAAAATTATTCTCTGTAAGAACACTGTCTCATCAGAACCAGGCAGTTTATAGGAGACACACAAAAAATAATATTTATCTCCATCAGAGAAATGCAAATCAAAACCCTAATGTGGGGGGGAACCCACAATGAGACACCCCTGTATACCCACTAGGATGACTATAATCAAAGACAAATACTGGTGAGGATATAGAGAAATCCAGAACCCTCATATATGCTGATGAGAATGTAAAATGGTACAGCCACTTTAGAAAACAGTCTGGCAGGTCCTCAAAGGTTAAAAGTAGAATTACCATATGACCCAGCAATTCTGCTCCTAGTATATAACCAAGAGAAATGAAAACATAAGCGGTATTGTAAATCATAGCTAAAAAGTGGAAACAACCCAAATGTCCATCAACAACTAATCAATGAATAAACAAAATGCAGTCTATCCATACAATGGAATATTATTCTGCAATAAAAATAAATAAGATACAGATACAACATGGATGAACCTTGGAAACATTCTAGAAGAAGCCACACACAGGCCAGGCACAGTGGCTCACGTCCGTAATCCCAGCACTTTGGGAGGCCAAGGCAGGCGGGTCACTTGAGATCAGGAGTTCGAGACCAGGCTGGCCAACATAGTAAAACCCCGTCTCTACTAAAAAATTCAAAAATTAGGCATGGTGGCAGACACCTGTAATCCCAGCTACTGGGGAGGCTGAGGCAAGAGAATCAGTTGAACCTAGGAGGCGGAGGGTGCAGTGAGCCGAGATCGCGCCACTGCACTCCAGCCTGGGTGACACAGCAAGACTCCATCTCAAAAAAAAAAATTTTTTAAAAAAAGAAGCCACACACAAAAGACCATATATTATATAATTCCATTTATATGAGATGACCCAAATAGGCAAATCTAAACAGATAGTAGTTAGGAAGGAAGGGGGATGTATGGCTAAAATATATAGCATTTCCTTTTCAGGTCACAAAAATGTTCTAAAATTGAATGTGGTGGTGTCTGCACAACTCCATCAATATACGAAAAACTGCCAGGCGCAGTGGCTCACACTTGTAATCTCAGCACTTTGGGAGGCCAAGGTGGGTGGATAACTTGAGGCAAGAGTTCAAGACCAGCCTGACCAACATGGTGAAACCCCATCTCTACTGAAATACAAAAATTAGCAGGGCATGGTAGCGGGTGCCTGTAATCCCAGCTACTTGGGAAGCTGAGGCAGGAGAATCACGTGAATCCAGGAGGCAGAATTTGCAGTGATTGCATCACTGCACTCTAGCCTGGGTGATAAGTGAGACTCTGTCTCAAATACATGTGTGTGTGTGAATATATATATATATAAAACTAAAAACTACAAAACTGTGTATATTAAGTGGGTGAATAATATAGTATGTGAATTATATCTCAATAAAACTGTTAAATATTACCTGCATACACATCTTTGGTAATCTATGTATGAGGTAGATGTAACAAACAATGATTACAGAATTTCAGGGCTGTCAGAGACCTCAAAAGTTAACTAACCCAACTCCTGGGCTACAGGAATATTCCATATTTAGTAAAGTCCATTTAGCCTATAAATAGAAGTGAAAATGTTTTTCTTTGGGTCAAACATTTCTAAGTTGACACTGATTGTTTCCTAGTATAGCCAGTCTAGCATAGAAAGACAGCTGGCTTTGGGATCAGAGATAATCTGAGTTCAAACCTCAACCTTACTTCACTATGTGCCTTGGATAAGTGCCCTGAGCATAACTTCCCTCATTAGGTAAAGCAGTGATAATACCTAACTTGAACATTACGTAGATAATAAATCTAGTTTTATATTAAGATTTCAAAAGAAAAGTGGTTATTAATAAAAGCTAAGCCTATTACATTACTCGTAAGTTGATGGAAAAAATAATTTGATAAATAACTGACTAAAAGGCAGAAAACTTGACTGGATCCAAGACTGGAAAGCCAAAAAAAATCTACAAAAGATATTTTGAGGATGACTAGAGATTTTGACCATGGCTTGATTATTAGATAACACTGCAGAATTCATTTCCTCAGGTATGTTACTTTCATTACAGCTATATAAAAGAGTCCCTTTATTCCTAGGGATGCATACAGAAGTTTTAGGTGTGAAGTCTCATGATGTTTGCAAATGATTTTCCTATGTTTTGGAAAAAAAAAAAAAAAGAGGAAATATCACATTATGTTAGCATTTGTTTAAGGGCTACAGGGTAATTTTTTAATCTTTCTGTACATTTGAACATTTTCTTTTCTTTTCTTTTGTTTTTTTGAGACAGAGTTTCACTCTGTCACCCAGGTTGGAGTGCAGTAGAGCAATCTTAGCTCACTGCAACCTCTGTCTCCCTGGTTCAAGCTATTCTCCTGCCTCAGCCTCCCGAGCAGCTGGGATTACAGGCACAAGCCACCAAGCCCAGACAATTTTTGTATTTTTAGTAGAGACACAGTTTCACCATGTTGACCAGGCTGGTCTCGAACTCCTGGCCTAAAGTGATCTGCCCACCTCAGCTTCCCAAAGTGCTGGGATGACAAGTATAAGCCACTGTGCCACCTTAACATTTTCAAAACTAAAAGTTGGGGGAGGCTGAGCATGGTGGCTCACGCTGTCATCCCAGAATTTTGGGAGGCTGAAGTGGGCAGATCACAAGATCAGGAGTTCGAGACCAGCCTAGCCAACATGGTGAAACCCCGCCTCTACTAAAAATACAAAAATTAGGCCAGGTGCAGCAGCTCACACCTGTAATCCCAGCACTTTGGGAGGCCGAGGCAAGTAGATCACCTGAGACCAGGAGTTCAAGACCAGCCTGGCCAACACAGAAACCCTGTCTCTACTAAAAATACAAAAACTAGCCAGGTACCATGGTGCACACCAGGAATCCCAGCTACTTGGGAGGCTCAGGCAGGAGAAATGCTTGAACCTGGGAGGTGGAGGTTGTAGTGAGTCAAGATCCTGCCACTGCACTCCAGCCTGGGCAACAGAGGGAGACTCTAACTCAAAAAAAAAAAAAAAAAAGTTAGGTAGGTGTGGTGGTACATGCCTGTAATCCCAGCTACTTGGGAGGCTGAGGCAGTAGAACTGCGTGAACGCAGGAGACAGAGGTTGCAGTGAGCAGATATCACACCACTGCACTCCAGCCTGGGCAAGAGAGCAAGACTCCATTTCAAATAAATAAATAAAAGTTGGAGAAAAAATTCTCTCACTATGCAAGTTTAACTCGGGTTTATCTATATAAGAAGTAAGCTATGGTAAAGTCAGTGATGGTTTAGAATATTTAATGGCTGGGCGCAGTGGTTCACACCTCTAATCCCAGCACTTTGGGAGGCCAAGGCGGAAGGATTGCTTATGGCCAGGCATTTGAGACCAGCCTGGGTAACACAGTGAGACCTCATCAAAAATTTGATACTCTCTACAAAAATCTAATGAATTAGTTGGGCATGGTGGCATGCACCTGTAGCCCCAGCTACACAGGAGGCTGAAGAGAGAGATTGTTTGAGCCCAGGTGGTCAAGGCTGCAATGAGCTATGATGGCACCACTGAACTTCAGCCTGGGTGACAGAGTAAGACTGTGTCATAAATAAAATATTTAATGATGACGTGTTAAAAATAAGACATATATTTTTTTCCCACTCACTTATATGCCTAAGATCTTAGTGCAGATGGACAATGATTTTTACATCAAGGTAAGGGTAAAGAATTATTTTTTTCATGTCAGACTGGTAATGTGCTAACATTGTAACAAGGTTCTAGAGTGGCACATCTCATACATGTGTGTGAACAGCTAATCATCACACTTATGAACTACAAAAGTATCAAAAAAATTATACAAGAAAGAGTATGAAAATCACTGTTATAAGTAATAAATCATTTTTTCAATAAAAAAATTAGCTGGGTATGGTGGCATGTGCCTGTAGTCCCAGCTACTCACGAGGCTAAGGCAGAAGAATTGCTTGAATCCGGGAGGCAGAGGTTGCAGTGAGCTAAGACCATGACACTGCACTCCAGCCTGGGTGACAGAGTGAGACTTTTTCTCAAAAACAAAAAAATATATAAAAATTAGCCGAGCATGGTGGCACACGCCTGCAGTCCCAGCTACCTGGGAGGCTGAGGCAGGAGAATCACTATAACCCAAGAGGCAGAGGTTGTAGTGAGCCGCGGTCATGCCACTGCACTCCAGCCTGGGCAACAGAGCAAGACTCCATCTCAAAAAAAGAAAAGAAAAAAACAGTTGAGCATCAAAGGGGATTGGTTAAATAAATGGTACAGTGTTTCAATGGACCAACAGGCAGCCTTTATCATAAACCCTAATTTAGGCCGGGCATGGTGGCTCACGCCTGTAATTCCAACACTTTAGGAGGCTGAGGCAGGTGGATCACTTGAGATCAGGAGCTCGATACCAGCCTAACCAACATGGAGAAACCCCATCTCTACTGAAAATACAAAATTAGCCAGGCGTGGTGGCGCATGCCTGTAATCCCAGCTACTTGGGAGGCTGAGGCAGTAGAGTCACTTAAATCCAGGAGACGGAGGTTGTGGTGAACCGAGATCACGCCATTGCACTCCAGCCCGGGCAGCAAGGGGGAAACTCAAAAAAACCAAAAACAAACAAACAAAACCCTAATTTAGATCTATATTAACATGAAAAGGTTCATAATCATATTGTTAAATGAAAAATGTGTGAAAACAAATTGTACATATTGTATGGTACTAATTTTGCAGGAAAAAATAGTCTGTATAACCATACTATACATATACACATAGAAAAAAAATTTGGTTGTCTGTCAAAATGTCAATAGCAGTTATTTGTCCAAGTACAGATAACCTATTTTCCAAATCTTGCAACAAGTATATATTTTCAAATAAAGGTATTTTTAAAAAATAAACTGATTGAAAGAACAAGCAAATTTAAGACATTATAGTGATGCTTTGCCTGTTCTAGAATGAATGCATTTTTAATATTAGTTCCTTTACTTTTTACTAAATTTCTGACTCCTTCTGGTAGGCTAGGCTCCTCAAAACACTGACATTAAATAGTTTAAACATTAACAGACTATAACATACTACAAGGCCACAGGTTTCTTTTTCACAATGATGGATAGTAAAAAGACTAACAGTAGTGTAGTTTGGATATAATTAACATGTATAGCATTTATAGCTCCAGCAGACTGTTTTACCCCTATTCAGCACTGAAACACACCTGAAGATTTCATTTTGACCAATCTTAATCAGTTTTCCCACAGATGATCTATTTTAGTGATATCACCACCACTACCCAGAGTTTTCTCATTTTTCAAGAAACACAGAATCAACTTCAATTCACAATTACGTAGTAAACATTTTGTTTTGTAGACTAGTATCCGACACATAGATATGTGTCTTAACCAGTGCAGCCACTGTGGTCTTGATTTCTACTGTTATTCTTTCAATGGAAGAGTGACCACAGCCTGATTCTCCTAGTTTCCTCTTTAACTTCTCAGACTATGAACTATCACACCTTCCATTGATCTAGCATTTCCAATGTGTCTAGCAGAAAAACAGAGAAATTGAAAAATAATACTTTACTTTCATCTCTGAGGATGTTTATATTTATTATTTGAGAAAGAATTAAAAAATGAGTCAAAAGGGAAAGAAAGTTTTCTCTTCCTATTATCCATCCCACATGTAATTCTCTCAATTATGGTACTTAGAAATACAGGGTATATCATAACACAGCTTCTTAGAGTAGGTTAATTATTCCAAGCCTCAAGTTTTGCTTGTGTTAAGTGGAGATAATAGATGCATAGTACCTAACACCAAGTAGATGTTCAATAAATAGTGTATAATAGGATTAGTTTTTAACAATAAATTTTTTAGATAAGCAGGATTCCAACTTAACTACCCAGTTGTGTGTGTTTCCTTATTCTTCAGTGTTTTCCAGGAGAGATTACTGTGTAAGTTCTTTGAATATCTTTTCCC
>CAUYLG010045367.1:0-34965 GCA_963573385.1 Cacajao melanocephalus | reverse complement strand
ATACTATGCAGCCATAAAAAACAATGAGTTCATGTCCTTTATAGGGACATGGATGAATTTGGAAACCATCATTCTCAGCAAACTGACACAAGAACAGAAAATCAAACACCACATGTTCTCACTCATAGGCGGGTGTTGAACTATGAGAACACATGGACACAGGGAGGGGAGCATCACACACTGGGGTCTGTTGGAAGCAACAAGGGGAGGGACAGTGGCGGGTAGGGAGTTGTGGAGGGATAACATGGGGAGAAATGCCAGATATAGGTGACGGGGATGGAGGCAGCAGACCACATTGCCATGTATGTACATATGCAATAATCCTGCATGTTCTGCACATGTACCCCAGAACCTAAAGTGCAATTAAAAAAAAAAATATATATATATACACACATATATATATATACACACACACATATATATATATAAAGAAACAATGAATAAGACCTATTATTTGATAGCACAATAAGGTGACTATGGTCAATGATAACTTAATTGTACATTTTAAAATAAAGAGTATAGGCCAGGCACGGTGGCTCACATCTGTAATCCCAGCACTTTAGGAGGCCAAGACAGGCAGATCACAAGGTCAGAAGTTTGAGACGAGCTGACCAACATAGTGAAACCCTAAAAATACAAAAGTTAGCCAGGTATGGTTGTGCACGTCTGTAATCCCAGGAGGCTGAAGCAGGAGAATCACTTGAACCCAGGAGGCAGAGGTTGCAGTGAGCCAAGATCATGCCATTGCACTCCAGCCTGGGCAACAGAGTAAGACTCTGTTTCAAAAAAAAAAAAAGAGTATAACTGGATTGTTAGTAACTCAAAGGATAAACGCTTGAGGGGATGGATACCCCATTCTCTATGATGTGCTTAGTTCACATTGCATGCCTGTATCAAAATATCTCATGTACCCCATAGATATACACACCTACTACGTACCTAGAAAATTTTTTTTAAACTTTACAATTTAAAAAAAAAAAGTGGTGATGGAAACACTTGGCTATCTCAGCCTTAGTTCTACATGGTACAGAATAAAAGAAAAAAATTCCCTGAAAATTCCCAACTCATTGTGAGGCTACCCTCACACAGGTCTGGAGCTAGAACTTGTACTGCCAAAGCAGCCTAAAAAAAAAAAAGTAGCTGAAAAAATTAGTCTAAAAAGACTTCAAGTTGATGGTGCCATAAACAACTGATAGAAGTAAAAGCCAATTCTCTCTTGGGTAATAAACTTAAAGACAGGCCTCAAAGATGTCCCAGAGTGATATGAGTACACAACTAAAAAGTCACTAGGCACACTAGAAAACAAGTCATTACAAGCTACAAAATCAGCCTGAGACAACAGATACTGAAATAATCAGATACCAAATATAAAATAAGTTTACAAAACTATAAAAAGTAGTTGAAGTATCAACATTGATGAGACAAAAAGAAAAAATACAAATAAAATATCTAAAAATAAAATTTAATCATTAAAATTTGAACCTCAAAGCACAGTTTAAGTATTGGTTTAGACACAGCTGAAGGAAAAATCAGTGATTTGGAAAATGCACTAGAAAAAATTACATAAAATGAAGCACTTTACATGAAGAGACTGACTAATACACCACAACAGTGGGAAATTTTAATGTACTTTTCTCAGTAATTGATAAATCATGTGAAAAATTAGTAAGGATACAGAAGATTTTTACCACATAATTCACTAGTTTAGATTTTTGTGAACTGACTGCCTCCTGAGAGAAATGACAATATCAGCTGCTAGTCAGCCCTTAGTGTGAATTATTTTACAGGATCCTTTTCTTGTGACAGGTAGCTTAAAATGATTCTGCGCAAAGAGAATTTTAAACATATCTCTAGCCTCATTTCCTTCCAGAAACACTCCCATAAGACTATTCAGCAACTAGCTTTGGTGAGGCTTATATTTCTATACCTTCTGGTAAATTAATATTGGTTGCTTTATGTAATTCTAGTTAGTTACTTTTTTTGTTCAGCTTCCAACATAATATCAATACATGCCCATCATTAAAAATTTGAAAAATACAGATAAGCCCTCACCAAAAACTAAAGAAAGGAAAGTGACCCATAATCCTATCAGTTCTATATAGATAAGCATTGCTAACATTTTATTATAGTCTTTTCATTTTTTAATGTGTAATTTTATTCATTCACTGTTTAGCACTCATCATGTGCTTCACACTGTCCTAGCATTCAGCAAAGGTAATAAAAAGTCAAAGTTCTGTCCTCATGGCACTTACATTTTCTACATTTTTATGTAGGCAAATGTTCATACTTTGAATTTCAAAACAAATAAGAGGGAAAAACCAAATGGGATAATCAGTAATTATTCAAGTTATTTGTGTGTCTGTTATTTTACCACTGACAAACCAGTTCCTAAGTAAGGAACCAGATGGCATTAACCATGATATTCTTCATATCACCTGGCAGAGCAACTGTTTATAGAAGACACTTAACAAAGTTTTGTGGATCCAGAAGTTGAGAAGGTCAACGGGAGTGGGGGAAAAGGCAGGAGGCATTTGGAATCATGGGTCCCTCTCATCTTTGGGCAGGTACTAGTTCAATGATAAATCAGCTCTCTGGACGGGAGGGCGGGAAGCACTGATTTGTAGTGTTTACTGATTTCCATGGTGTAAATACTCACCCATGGGCAATTTCAAGCTTCCAGTATTACATCATTGAGTATAGAGTTTAGAAAAGGTACTTGTAATTGACTCTCATGAGCTGGTACAAACTGGCTCCAGCACATCATGGCTTGACTCTCATTGAACACTTGCATCCTCTACCTCTTAGAGTTCTGGCGCTCAGTGCCTTAGGGAATGGGAGTTCTCTCTGGAGGAAAAGGAGAGCCCAGAGAGAGAAAGCTGGGATGCCAGAGACCAGCCCCACCAACTCCTTTTTGGCTGAATCTCTTTTTTTCTTTTCAGAATCCTTCTGATATTTAGGTAATCAGAGAATTTCCTAGAACAAGTGGAAAATTTCCTATGCACAATACTGTGGTGTTGCATGGGATACAAAAACACAAAGACATGATTCCCATTCTCCACAAGCTCACTGTGCAGTGGGAAAAGAATCAGAAAAGTTGCTAAGCTATTATTTTAAAAGCTGATAGAGAAAATTAACTTTCTCAAAGAGATAATTTCTTGATGAAATTCAAACTCATTATAATAAGGGCTTTTGTGTCAGAACCATATAAAATCAAAACTCTTACTCTGCCACTTACTAGTGTTATGATCTTAGGCAATTGATTAACAACTCTATGTCCTTGCTTCGTAAGTTGTTATGAGAATTAAATGAGACAATGTGTGGAAATTCGGTTCATGGTGCCTGGCACATAGTAAGATTTAATAAATACTAATAGTAGTATTACTAGCAATAGTGTTTGTAATACCATATAAACAAAGACAACAAAACATAAAAGCCCGGGGCTACATTTTAGCCAGTTCTCCAGAGAAACAAGACCATTAGGATATGTATATACATAGAAAAAAATGTATTTTAAGGAATTGGCTCACATAATTATGGAGCCTAGCAAGTCCAAAGTTTGCAGGGAAGACCACTGGGCTGGAGACCCAGGAAGAGATGATGATGCAATTCATGTCTGAAGGCCTTTTGTTCGCGGAATTTCCCACCAGAAAAAGGTCAGTCTTTTGTCCTATTCAGGCCTCAACTGATTGGTGAGACCCACCCTCGTTATGTGGTAAGCAGTCTATTTTACTCAGAGTTGACCAATTTAAATGTTAATCTCATCAAAAATACTCTCACAAAAATATCCAGAATAATGTTGAACGTATATTTCATAATTATTAAGATATGCATAAACATGGCCCAGCCAAGTTGACACGTAAAATTAACCATCATGGGCTGATTATTTCAGGGACTACCTGGCAATAAGATTTTATTAAATTAACGGAAGATAATATTAGAGAATTATTTACTTTCGGAGGGCATTGAGAGCCAGGCTGTGAGGTTTGCATTTGATTTTATGAATGATAAAAATCAGTAAAGATTCAGTGACATGATCTGAGCTGCATTTAAAGACAATCTGAATTACTGCCACTAGCACAGACGGGCTTGGTAGTTTCTGCTGATATTTGGATAAAGGCAATAGTGTGTGTGGCTACAGGACCTAGACAGTCAAGAATTTGCCTTCAGGGATCTCCCTTTGGCCTTATCCCCAGGGATGATTTTCCTCCAAAACAGGCAGTGTGTGTTTTCCTGAAGTTATACAAGTCTTTCTTTCCCTTTCTTACTTTGCTATTCCTTGGCTAGCAGAATTGCTCTAAAAATAAACAACCTTTAAAAGGATCCCAAACCAATGAGTATAAGAGTTAGCTAAGAATCAAGGAGACATACTAAGGCTCAGCAAGATAAGCCTGCTTCTCTGGCACAGCCTGCAATTTCTTTGTCCAAGTTCGGGGGGTAACCATGTCATTAACAATAGCTTTATACATTTCTGATTAACTTATGTAAGAGGCACTGTGTTTTTCAACTTTGTTGACACATGAAGCAAATAAGCTGTTGGAGAAGCCTGTTGCAAAACTGGAAACAAAATGGATCTCAAATAGTTTACAACGGCTGGGAATCAGGGTTTGGGAGATAGCCCAAAAATCCCTACTTCCTGTTGAAAGCACATTCAGCTCAGCGGGATACGTTTGTCTGGTTGTGATATGTAAATGGTCTCCGTTGTGTATTTACACTTTAAATTTTCACTGATTCCTGTTATTTCAGACCACCTACACCCACACAACTATGGTTACTTAGAATCCCTAACTGGAATATATCAGGAGTAATTGCGTTGGTATGCCATCTTTTGTTGATAACTGGAAACTTTTGGATGCAACACAAGAAGTTAACAAATTCCCTTGAACTTAGCCATATGTTTGAAGAATTGTGGCCACAGTAATTTTCTGCATATCACTAGCTGGAACTCAAGAAGGACTTTGTGACTACTGCACAGGTCTAGCCCTAATGGTCTTCAGAATATTATTTCATAAACAGAAACAAGATTCTTGCCTGATGAATTATTCAGAGACCTGGGTGAGACCTCATATTGCACAAGATCTATTCAAAGGGCCTTTCTTTTATTAAACTATAGTTAGGCCGCCAGGCAAAGATAAAGGTTTCTGTTGCAAGACAAATTAAACACCCCCATGCAATTTATCATGTGTACTGATTTAAACTGGAGGACTCAATGGGATGTTAAATATTTTCCACATCTGATTACAAAAGTGACAGAGGAAACACAGATGGAGATGATTGTGCAAATGAATTTGGAAAAACTAAGAGAGTTTATTATTTAGTATATCACATTTCCCTCTCCTAAATACTAGTGAAGGAGATATTCTCTAGAAAAATCTATTGATCAGAGATTAGTCAGCCAAGATGAGGAGGCAAATTTGATTTACAGCATATAAAAACAAAAATCTAAACAGTGAAGATAAATGTAGCAAAAGATTTTTTTTAAAAAATACTCCCAATACTGAGTATATATCAAAGGCAAATTTATGTAAGGAAAAGTGGTATATGAGTTATTCAGATAATATGAAGTATCAACATGATCAATATCAGATGAGGTCAATAAAAGCCAGGATGGAAGAAACTTCAGCAGGGCTTTGAGTAGGTACATAATTTATTGAAAGGGAAGAACCATGGTTAGCTTGAAGAGCTTGGGACTGTGAACCAAGACAAAAACTTCCAGTCTTATTTTGCTCCTAACAAGCTGTGTGACATTGGGCAAGTCACTCATCATTTCTAAGCCTCAGTTTCTTTATCTGTAAAATGAGTTGGCCAGGGTAAATTATTTAATCTCCCTATGATGCTAAAATTTAACATTCTGTTCTTTCCCTTTTTTCTCATATTTCTGGCTCTGTATCAGAAGAAATCAATGTTTTTAAGAAAATCAATAGTATATCATAACAAGATTTTATACAGAAAGCTACTTGCAAAGAAATGGCTTTATTCATTCAGCCATTTATTTATTCTTTAACTAATTCAACAAAAACTGATTTCAAAACCCAATGTCTATTGTAAACCAGATACTATGGTATCCCATAATAGTCTTCCCATATAAGGATAAACGACACATGGCCTACCTTAAAGGAGTTCATAGTCTGAAGGTAGAGACGGACACATAAACAGATAATTTTAATCAAAGGTAGATCTAAATAATAGAGGTAAGCACAGAAGGCTTTAGGAGGAAAGAGGAAGTACTGTATATCCCCTATTTGGGATAGTGGAAGGCTTCATGGAGGCGGAGACACCAGAGCTACAGGGTGAGTAGAGGTTAGCTAGTTTATGTACAGAAGAAAGATGGCCAAAATATGGAAGAATAGAAGTAGAAAGTATTAAAACTCTGTTAGGAAAGAAAATAACAATAACAATAATAATAATAAAATAAAAATTAAAAAACAGAAAAAATAAAAATTAAAAAATTAAAAAAAAATCTGTTAGGAGTTGCTAGAATGTAAAGCACAAAACAAGGAATGGAAGCATAAGATAGAAGTAAGGACTAAATAGTAGGGATTCCCGTGTTCCTTGGAACTTCATTTTACCCCCGTAGATCAATGCTTCTCAAAGAAGTCTATGACCCTTATGCACCAGAATCACTTGGGAAACTTATTTTTTTAATTATGATTTTTGGTCCTAACCTAGACATACTAATTCAGAATTTTTACAGATGCTGGAGTTTTGTGTTTTAGAACAAGTATCCTAGTATTTCAGATGCAACCTAAAGTTTGAGAATCATTTGTATTAGATGTTTTTACATCTATTATTTTTACTTATTCTCCACCATCATACTATGAGTTATGGGAGTTGGGGTTCAAAGATTTCATTTTCTAGGAGAACTGATGAGAACAAGATAGATATTATGTGCTTAATAAATACTAGGCTAGATGAATGGATGACTATGCTTGGGACAGAGAATAAAACTGGGACATGGGTGCCAGAAACTGCTTCAAAGTGGGAATTTAATCTTTATAACAAGGCAGAGTGTCAAGGCTAAAGACTGAGCTGTAAGATCAGAGGTAACAAACACTAGAAGTTGAAAACACTTCCTACAACTGTTCTCTATTCTGCAAAATGAGAGTAATAAAATATTTCAAATGACTGCATAGAGTCTGAGATGCTACCCTACTTGCCAATTAATAGGTTAAACTGCCACAGTTTCATAAATGCCAGTAGAAGACATAAGACTCCAAGATCAGAGATAAAAGGCAGTTTATGATTTATGGCAACAGCTATAGCCAAAGTATCAGCATTTTTGTGCCAGTGTTCCAAGCCCCAGTTTCAGTAGGGAGATGCACAGAGGGTTGCATTGCAAAAGAGAAACCCTGAGTTTAGGAAACCTGAAATCTTCTACAGTGGTCATTAAACATGCCTATTCTTTTATCTGACAGGAAACACTATCTCTATCTTCCAAGGATGTTTGTTATACACGCGGCCTCACTTACAAGGCATGCAGAAATGCAAGAGACCTACAGAGAATTGTCTCCTCATAATGTGTAATTCACAGAGTGATATAATTATATGAAGTAAAGCATATATTTATTATTTTATTTAATAGCAAAGTGTTTAGTACATAGACATAGCTCAGGAAAAATACTATTTTTACTGTGATGGTAATTGTTATTTTTGGTTTTGTTGTTGTTGCTAAACATCACTCAACTCATAGTTGGCTTGTGATTTACCTACGAATCTGCAACTTACCTTGACCAGGAAGAGAATTGATCCAAAACCTTGGAGTAGGGTGGATCATGCAAGTGGGGTAAATGGCCGTGGCTAGGGGAAAGGAGAGTGAAATGGGCAGTGTGGTCATTAGAGACATGTCCCTTGGGAATTTCAGTGAGGTCCAGCATGGTCAGTCCTCTGCAATCTGTGGTAACAGGGTAAGTCATGAAACAGGTAGCTGCTGTCATCAAATACCATGGTGTTGGAAATTTTAGAGACTTCAATCTCTGCTATTTTGTTCTCTTCTCTACCCAAGTTGAATCTGAAGTTTTCTAACAATGACTTTGCCTACCTGGAGTGCCTTTGCCTCCACTCTCTACCATCTGTTTTCTGGAAGGTAGCATATAACAGAAATAACCCAGGGTGTCCTGGATTTGAATTCAAGCTATGCAACTTTCCAAAACTCTTTTTAAAAATATAAAACAGAATAACTGACATTTAAATATTTTGTATTTCCACTACCTAGAATGAGCTGTATGCAAAGTGATGGGCTTTGACATCAGGCTTCAGTCTCTGAGGTCCAGCTTCTGGTGGCCACTTCCCAGGGATGGTTGGCTTAGAATTTAGAATATAGGTTTTACTGCTCCTTTATCTGCCTAAACCATATGGAATTTGTAGTCTTCATTTAGCATCTCCACAAGATTCTAACTCTCTCATCAAAATACCCAAATGATATTTTCTAATAGTTCAGTACCCTGCTATGTCCAAAATTTTCTATCTATCCCAGGAGCTCAGGCTAACTCCTTGGTGATGGGTTTGTCTACCTGCAATTTAAGGACTATTGCAGTGTGTTCTTTTCAGAAATTATTATTGGTCATTAAGTCATTTCCCAACGGAAGTGGTTCTTTTCTTCTAGGTCCTCTTGATTCATCACGAGGTATTTGCTAGCTATCTCTTTACACATAGCAAGATCTGTGCCTGTGATAGAGTATGACTTTTTAGAATATTCACTAGGCTGGAGTTCAAGACTCAACTTTGTCACTTCCTAGTTCTCTGGGAGGCAGTATCTATAGGGGAAGAAATCAGGTAGCCAGCATTTGAATCCTAGCTATTCACAAACTGGATGACTTCTAGCTGGTCACATACCCTTTCTGAGTCTCATTTTTTCCAATTTGTAAAATAATAATGATAATGCCTACCTGGTAGGGTTTTCTGTGAGAAGTAAATATGTACATGACTAGTGCAGTGCTTATTATATTATAATGGGCATTCAACAAGGGTGACATCCACACCAGCCCTTAAGGCACTAATGACCCCAATAGGGTTGAAATACTCACATTCCCATGGATCCAGCACAAAACTGAAGTGAATGAGAATAATTAAAACAACACTGCAAGTGTGAAGGTACAAGGCAACCAAGAGATGGCCTCAACATTGGGAAGAAAACAGGGAGTAATTATAGCTAACTTGGGAGGGTGTGTTTCATCTAACAAACCCACCAGACTAGCCCACTGATGCCCCAGATGAGGACAAACACATATTGGCAGATCTTCTGGTATTTCAAAAGAAGCCAGAAATGTAGATTTTTAGGTAACGTCTCTCAATTTTTAAATATTGGCTCACTGAAAAGCAAACACACCCACAAACAAACTTGGACCCCAAAGAAAATATTCCTATAGGCTTAATTCAGCCTACTGATCGGGAGGTGCTGTTCAATCACATTCACTTGACATCACTTAAATCGCGAGCTTATATTGCTCCCTAGCTCTTCTATATTACAGTGTAATTTTCAGAGCTCAAGCTCTGTCTCCAATTACATCAGTTAAGCAACTTGAATAAGATATTTGAGAGCAGGAATAGTGTCTTGCTCAGGAAATATCCACAGTTGGTAAACTCTCCTTTGGGTGATACCCTTTAAGATCTTAAAATGGGTTGCTTACCTCCAGAAGAACGTGTTGACTTCTTTTTACCATGAAATGGGAATACAACAGCTGGCTGCCTCTGGGAGGTTGAAAATAAACAGGTTCAGAAGCTTCGAGAACAGTAAATGGGCGTTGTAGGTGAAGAAACAGTCCAAAATAAATACAGCTGTTGATGCGGAAAATTCTATTTACTTTGACTGTTTCAAGGTCTTCACTGAGGAAGGGAGAGTTGCTATTCCTGAGCCTCTCCATATACCAACAATGAGGGACCCACTCGGGAACGGTCCACAGTGCAAGACACATTCATACTCATCATTCATGATGAGCAGATCAACTGGGTATCTCAAATGAGGGAGGACATTTGCTACAAATGAACATGATGAGTGAAGGGCTCTGTACTGGATGGCCTGTATTGATGTCTTTCCTGGTTTGGATTGTAACTCACATTGAACATTCCTTAACAATCAGGTTTTGTTTGCCACATAGACGTAATAGGAAAGATACTAGCTTGGGTGGTAAAAAAAAATCCAGGCTATAGCATTAGTTTGCTAACTAGCTGTATGACCTTGATGAATCATTGCAATATTCTGTTCTTCCATTTGCTCAAATATAAAGTGAGAGATTGAGAGAGAAGATCTCTAGGGAGTCAATGAGAAGAGTGGAAAGGGTATGGGATGAAGAGCAGAAGGTTTTCATTTATGCTCTGACTCTGATAACTCTTTCCACTGTGACCTCGGATGGCAAAAAACATAATCTGTAAATCTCTGTCTTTACATTTGCCAGGCAGGACTAAGAACAGTCCTCTTTCCCATATTCCAACTGTTAATGAGAAAATAAAATTTATATGAAAGTGCTTTTCAAATAGATGTGTGAGTGGCTCATGCCTGTAATCCCAGAACCTTGCAAAGCTGAAGTGGGCGGATCTCCTGAGGTCAGGAGTTCGAGACCAGCCTGGCCAACACAATGAAACCCTGTCTCTACCAAAAAAAAAAAAAAAAAAAAAAAAATAGCTGGGCGTGGTGAGTGGCATGCACCTGTAATCTCAGCTACTTGGAAGGCTGAAGTGGGAGAATTGCTTGAACCTGGGAGGCAGAAGTTGCAGTGAGCCTTCAGTGGGCCAAGATTGTGCCACTGAGTTCCAGCCTGGGTGATGGAGGGAGACCCTGTCTCAAAATTAATTGATTAATTAATTTTTTAAAAAATCAGCTGGATATGTGAGCATAGACGTCAGTATCAGACAGACTTAGTTTTGAATTCTGACTGAACCACTTCTATGTGCTTATGGATAGGTGACTTAAGATATGTAAGCATCATTTTCCTGATAGTTGCAAAATGAAAGTAATATCTACTTCATAGGATTGCTGAGATGATTAAAGTTAAAAAAAAAGTACTAGAACAGGGACTGGAACAGAGTGCTATAAATAGTAATTATTAGTGCTAGTAAAAGACAAATGATATTGATAGAAAATCTCCATCTCAAAAGCCTGATTCTAATCAGCTAAATCTTAAATTAAGCTTTTTTTTTTTTTTTTTTTTTTTACAATTTGATCTGAACCAAAATTATTTTTCTCCCTTTACAAGAAAAATCATCACAAAACAAAAACAGTTATCTGGTTTAAGTTGAGAATGAACTTAGCTGTTTTCTGAAGTCCACAAGAGAACAGAGCCAAAACATTCAAACATTCTGACCCATGCTTAGCATGCCTGCTACGCTGAGGTAAAATGTAATGGGAAAGTTACCTTTAGCCAGGAAATATCACCTTCTCTTTTTCAGAAGGGAGCCCGTGGAAACGCTTGGGTTTATAGTGGTGGAGGAAACAAAACCAAAAATTTCAGACAGATACTGTTGCAGATTGTGTTCTCAGGGCAACATTCCAGACTTCTGTAGAACTCAGCTCACAGATGTAAACTCTTTGTCTTAATGGCTCTCCAGGCCTTGCCAGTATCACAGGGGACACTTGAAATCAAACTGCATCCAGATGGCAAGAAACATGTTGATACTCTCATCACAAGACAAGTGAATTAATCATTCTTTTACTCATTGATTTACGTATTCAAAACAGAGCTATTACTGGTCTAATATGCCTAGCCACAGTTCTAGATCTTGGAACTACAAAACAAAGTCCTTTCTCTCAGTAATGATCTGAAATTCAAAGATTCTCACACGTATCACTCTAGGGCTTTATAATGCCAGAGCTCTGGTGACTAAATATTAATATACATTAAACAATATTAAATGTTTCTACTTTTCACCATGGATATCTTAACAGCTAAAGATACATCCCACATAGAAGAGAAAGACTACATACATAAACATGTTCGTGGTGCGTTATCTATAATTGTAGCAACGTAAATGTCCAATAAGTTGAATAATAGTTTAAAAGGTTGGGGGTGTATGAAATGACAGAATACTATGCAGACATTTAAAAGGACACAATTACAAATATCAGCATGATGAAAATTGCTCATTCATGCGAGATGGTAGAAATAATTCAAAATTGTGATGTGTCAAAGACCTTCAAACTTGCGTGTGGTTGTAGCTATCAAACATATATATTTGTTTCTAAATAAGGCCTGGAAGATAATATAAAACATTTTTAGTTATATAAAGATAGTGGAATTTTTGATTTTTTTTTTCTATTTTCTAGACTTTCTATATTATTACATGTGTCAGCAAAGTCACCTGCTGTGATTTGAGAGATGGGAGAAAATGTTTCTTATAAATATCTCTTTCAATCTGTACACAGGGGTTATCAAGTTTTTCTTGTTTCTTTTGTTTTTTTGAGACAATGTCTCACTCTATCACCCTGGCTAAAGTGCAGTGGTGCAGTCACAGCTCACTGAAGACCCGACCTCCCGGGCTCAAGTGATTCTCCTGCCTTGGCCTTCCAAGTACCTGGGACTACAGGTGTGTCACCACATCTGGCTAATTTTTTTATTTTTTTGTGGAAATAGGGTTTCATTATGTTGCCCAGGCTGGTCTCAAACTCCTGAGCTCAAGTGATCGTCTCACCTCGGCCTCCCAAAGTACTGGGATTATAGTACTTACAGTATATTATAGGCATAAGCCACCACACCTGGCCAGTTTATCAATTTTTAATTCTCTTTCCAATCTGGTCCCTTTCTCATTAATGTTGCCTTAACACAGCTTCTCATCTCACCTGATTCCTGTAGTAGCCTACTAACTCACCTCTGTCTTTATTTTCAGACTTCCCAGTTGCTTCTCCCAACCACAAGCTTCTTTTCCTCAAATGTTCACTCCTGATTTAAACAGCCTTCCCCTAACACACCTGACATGCATACGTATATTACGATGGTCCCTCAAACTGTCGTAATCCCTGCCGTGGGGATGCATGGACAGCACAGAAGGGAAGCTGTTTCGCTTCCTTTCCTCTATGCCACATATCATTTCTTTGGTATGGCTAATCCGCAGGTCCTTCCATTTAGAAGGACCTGAGAGGTATGCTGGATAAAACTTCAGGTTCTACACAAGAATAGTTAAGACACTCTGAAGAGTCAAAATAAGGTAAGAGGTTTGTCATGCAAGATATAAGACTGATCAGAAGCTAAATAAATACAATAATCAGGTTATTTGCTCCTAGTAATGATTGAATAGCTCCCATCAAACTAACTCTCCACATAAAACCGCAAAATTTCTAGGCAAAATATAAAAAAAAAATTCCCTGGAACAACTGGAAAGCAACTAAAAGCAGGCAGAAACTGTAGTCGAGGGCCTAAACTTAGATGAAGCTGGGTGAATTATCTATTTTTTAATTACTCTTTATTTGAGGGCAGACATTAGTTGGTTAAAACTCAAATAGGTGTCTATAATCTTAGTGGCTTGAAGTATCAAATAACAGAGTTTGGGAACCACCACAGCAGCTAAAAGTGAGGGGAGAAGTACAGGAAAGGAGATAACCAGAAAGGAGAATTGCAAATTCCGCACATAAACTCTGCCCAAATCTCTGGCTGACCCCTAAACTATGCATGTGTAGTGCAGACCCTCAACAGCCTGCTAAGGATAAAGGTGTTAAACAAGACTTCACCTTCAAGGTAAACTGAGTTAGAAGTTAGAGTCCAGGAAATTTAATTTTCAGCAAATTCAGCACTGTTCAGAAGAATATAACAGAATTCAGAGTCTAAAATGTCATTTACAATGTCTAGGATAATCCAAAATTATAAAGAAAGAAAGAAAATAATTAGAATAATGTGAAGAAACAGAATTATGTGATGCATATTCCAGAGAAAATCAATCAGTGAAAACTGGCCAGATGTTGGAATTAGCAGAAAAGGATTCCATTAAAACTATCTTCGGAAGCATAGAAAAAAAATACCTTCATAATGAACTAACAAGTAGAAAATCCTCCAGCAGAGATACAGTTACTGATGTTCTAAATGGAAATTCTAGAACTAAAAAAAAAGTCTGACATTTTTCAAAAGAAGACGTATATGCATCTAACAAGCATATGAAAAAATGTTCAACATCTGTATTTTCATGCTGCTGATAAAGACATACCAGAGACTTGGCAATTAAAAAAAAAAAAAAAAGAGGTTTAATGGACTTACAGTTCCACATGGCTGGGGAGGCCTCACAATTATGGCAAAAGGTGAAAGGTACATCTCACATGGCGGCAGACAAGAGAAGACAGCTTGCACAGGGAAATTCATCTTTATAAAACCATCGGATCTCATGAAACGTATTTGCTATCACAAGAACAGCAAGGGAAAGACCTGCCCCATGATTCAATTACCTCCCATCTGTTCCTCCCACAGTATCCAGGAATTCAAAATGAGATTTAGGTAGAGACACAGCCAAACCATATCAACATCATTAATCATTAGGGAAATGCAAATCAAACCACAATGAGATACCATCTCACACCAGTCAGAATGGCTATTACCAAAAAGTAAAAAAAAAAAGGGAAAAAACATGCTGATAGCTGACAAGGTTGTGGAGAAAGGGAGAATTTCTACTCTGCTGGCGGTAATGTAAATTACTTCAGCCATGTGGAAAGCAGTTGGTGATTTCTGAAAAATGTTAAAACAGGATTATCATTCAACACAGCAATCCTATTATTGGGTATATGCCACAAGGAATATAAATCAGTTCACCATAAAGACATGCATGTGTATGTTTATGACAGTACTATACACAATAGCGAAGACATGGAATCAACCTAAATGCCCATCAATGATAGACTGGATAAAGAAAATGTGGTGCATATATACCGTAAAATACTATGCAGCCATAAAAAATAATGAGATCATATTCTTTGCAGCAACATAGATGGAGCTGGAGGCCATTATCCTAAGTGAACAAACACAGGAACAGAAAACCAAATACCACATGTTCTCACTTGTAAATGGGAGCTAAACATCAAATACATATGGACACAAGGGAACAACAAACACTGGAGCCTATTTGAGGGTGGAGGGTGGGAGGTGGGGGAGGATCAAAAAACTACCTATCAAGTACTGTGCTTATTACCTGGGGGATGAAATAATCTGTACGTCAACCTCCATGGCACAAAATCTATCTATATAACAAACCTGCACGTGTACCCCTGAACCTAAAATGAAAGTTAATAAAATAAAAATATGTCTGAAAGTTTTAAACAGAAGATTTTCTCAGGAATGGATGCAATGACAAATAAAACAGAATAGAAAGTCCAGAGCAGATCCATGAATGTGTGGAAACTTGATGTAAAGTGAACTGACACTGAAGATCACTGGGTAAAGAGTAGACTGCTTGATGAAGTATATTAGATAAATGGAAACCCATTTTAAAAATGGAATGGGTCACTCCCTCATATCACATACAAAACCAACTCTAGAGAGATTAAAAGCTGAACTGAAAGAGGCAAAACTTTAAAAAAATTTAGAGAATAATATAGTGGAAAATTTTTGTGACCTTTGAGCGGGTAAAGAATTCTTAAACAAGAAATAAGAAATACTAAACATAAAATTGTAAATTAATAAATTAAATTTACTTTTAAGTATTAAAGCAAATATAAAAGAATGTGCATAGAATATGCTATCTTTATTACAATAAAGAAGAGAAAATAAGAGTGTACATACATGTATATACAATATTTGTTTATTGTCAAAAAAAGAAGTAAAAAAAGGTAAACAACAATAGATTAAAATGATTGTATAGAGTAGTTGGGATCAAAGTAGAGATTGAAGAAACAGAGATTAGGACTTCTCTCAGTACACACACACACACACACACATACACATACACACACACACATACACATACACACACATACACATACACACACACATACACACACATATACACACACACACACATACACACACATATACACACATACACACACATATACACAAACACACATACACACACATACACACACATACACACACACACATACACACATACACAAACATGTGTATATATATACATATACATTAACCAATAAAGCATATACAATTATAAACATATTTTTGAAAGTCAAGCAAAATTGATTTTTTTTGTTTCTCTGACTATATAACCTTAGTATTATATAGTATTAAACAGTACAAGAATAAAAAGAATTGCAAATAAAGTTGACTGTATTTAATAGTTTTGTTTTTAACAAGTGTATGTGTTGTAGCTCAAAAACTGTTTTGTGTGTATTGTAGGATAGAAGAAGTGAACAAATATTGCTGGTGGTGTTTGAGAAGCAGCGTTTTCTCCACGGAAGAAGGCGATACAAAACTGGAACGGGAGAAGATAAGAAATAATCGTGGTAATGCATTTGAATTACAAGTATCACTAGGAACCCAGGATTTTCTTTTATCTTTTTTATCTTATTTATTTTATTTATTTATTTTTAGAAAAGCAGTTTGCTAGCACTGTCTCCTGTAAAGAGCTAAAAGCAATGAAGCACCAGTAGCAATGAGCCCACCTAGAGCCCAGATACTGGAATCTAAATCTCATTTCCACCAAAACAAACCAGAACTCCTTGGAGAAATAGCTGAAACCAGTTCCAGGACACGGAATATACAAGCCTGAAACATCACATGGTGCCAGAAAGCAAGTGTGTGCTTAAAGACTAGTGGCGACGTGTTGTTATCAGCAAGAGAAGCTATTTTCCCAGTGATAAATTATATGGGGAGACAAAAGCAGAACTGTAACATGAGTAGGGAGGGGGCCCAGACGTCTGATCATTCACCCTCAATCTTCTCTCCCATCCCTGTTTAATAGCAGCCCCTACGAGTCATAGTTTGAGAACCACTGGTCTATTAAAAAGAGCCTGGGTTTAAACATCTGGAAACCTGAATTCTAGACCAAATTTGGCCCCAAACTAGCGTATAGTCTTAGGTAAATATTTAGTTTCTCTGGGCCTTGTTTACTTATGTGTAAGGGAAAGCTAAAGCTACTAATTTACCTATTTCTCAGTTGTGAGGGTCAAGTAAGAGGATAATTGTAAAAATGCTTTGAAAGGTTAAAAAGGATGACTTACACCAGTGCAATTTATCACACCCCATGGGGCCTTTCGACACATTCTTGTACACCATTTGGAGGCTGTCATTCTTAGCAGCTGCCAAGCAGCGATGTTGCAATAAGGGATATTCAATATATATCCCAGGAAGATGGAGGTTCCTTTCTAGCCTTCCTTTCATTACAAATTTACTAGTCGCGCACTGTGGCAGGCATCTAACAGCACAAAGACATAAGAGTATAATCCCAAGGAGCTCACTGTCTAATAAATTAGCATAAGTAAAATACTTGCAATGTTGTATAAGTACAATGCTGGGAATATTCATGTTACATTTTCAACCAGGAGACAATGCAATTAGCAGTACCAGGATTCTGGAGAGAAAAGAGTGGCAAAGAATACTACAATGGAATGAAGGTGCCATTACAGTAAATTTGTGGTCAAAAAATTATTGAGTACTAACTTGGGAGTAAAGATGGCAGATTGAAACATGAACTCACTTTCACTCATTCTTAAAATCCCACTAAAGCAGCAACCTGAATCTACCAATATAGCAAAAGGGTAATGTAATTTTTTTTTTCTTTGAGATGGAGTCTCGCTCTGTCACCTAAGCTGGAATGCAGTGGCGTGATCTCAGCTCACTGCAACCTCTGCCTTCCGGGTTCAAGTGATTCTCCTGCCTCAGCCTCCCTGAGTAGCTGGAATTACAGGCGCCCACCACCACGCCTGGCTAATTTTTGTATTTTTAGTAGAGATAGCGTTTCACCATATTGGCCAGGCTGGTCTCAAACTCCTGACCTCAAGTGATCCACCCGCCTGCCTCGGCCTCCCAAAGTGCTGGGCTTACAGGTGTGAGCCACTGTGCTGGGCGGGGTAATGTAATTTAATCAATGGGGTTTATGCCAGCAAGTCAAGATTGGTTAAGAGTTGGTTTAACACTTAATATTAATCAATGTAATTTGCCATATTGAGAGGTTAAACAAAAACCATATGATCAATTCGATAGATGCAGAAAAAAAGCCATTTGATAAGATTTGAATTCTTTTGTGATTAAAAAGGAAAAGCTTAGCAAAGTAGGAATTAAGAGGATCTTTTTCTGTTTGAAAAATAATAAAAATTTAAACTTCACAAGCAAACAAATCTTAATGGGGAGACATAAAATTTTCTCTTTGATATAAGGAACAAAAACAGGTGTTACTAGCCCACTTCTAGTCAACATTGCCTTAGGGGTCCTAGACAAAACAGTAAAACAAGGTAAAAAAAAAATGACATATAAAAATTAAATGCAAAATACAAATGGCATTATTTGCAGGTGATATGATTATGTTTATAAAAATACAAAATAATTCAGAGATAAATTATTTGAGTAAATAATTCAGTTTAGAAGGCTACTAAATAAAAAATCAATTTATAATTTGTTATTTCTATATATAAGCAACATTTAGAATATAAAATTGAAAAGATTATACCATTTATTGTAATATCAAACATATTACATAACTAGAATTAACCATAATTTAAGGTTTATAAGATTTTTATGGAAAGAACTATAAAATTATAACAAGGAAATTAAAGGAGACTTAAATATAGAGATTTATTGTACCTTGATTGGAAGACTCAATATTATAAATATAGCAATTTCCCACAAATTAGTCTAGTTTCAATGTAGTTCAATTAAAATCTTGGGATTTTGGGGAGGAATATTGAGAAGCCAATTCTAAAATATATAAAAATGCAAAGAGGCAAGGATAGCCAAGACACAATTACTGTTGGAAGACTGGCTCTACTGCATACTAGGGCTTACTAAAGGCTACAGAACATAAAAGAATGAGGTACTTGTACAAGGATAGGCAAATAGACCAATAGAATAAAATATGTGCACTCTAGAAACCAACCTATACACATAAAGATATTTGATTTATTACAGGCATAGTACTGCAGAGAAGTTAGAAATAAGTGGACCTTTCAATAAATAATTATAGAAAAGTTGAGCATTATTTTGGGGAAAAATGATACCAGAACCCTAACCATGTAACAAAATCAACTCCAGGTAATTCACAGCCCTAAATAGTAAAGGCAAAATATTCAACCCTTTCAGAACATCAGATGGGAGAATATTTTTGTAACTTCCAAGTAAGGAAATATTCTTAAACAAGACACCAAAAAGGATTAATCATTAATAAAAACATTATTAAACTTGACAGAATTAAAATTAAGTTCTGATTATGAACATACACCCCATTAAAAGAAACAATCACAGTGCAGGAGTATTAGTGTCCCCAGCATCTGGATTGCAATCGTTTCATACCATTTCTCCAGAAAGGGAACCAGAACACCTTATAGAAATAGCCATTCCAAATCTAGAATAGAAAATGTACAGGAGGAATCTGGGACATCGTGTCCCTCCCGAAAGCAAGAAAGTTATGAATGGCTACTAGATCATATTGAAAGAAGACCATTAAGAAAGGGCTCATACTGGCCAAAGATGGACATTCAAGCATCAAAAAAGTAATGGCTCCAATGAATTGAAATACATCAACTAAATACAAATTCATGTGTTCATTAAGATAGTCCAAAAATTATACATTACCGAAGACTTCTAGTAGTTTCTAGAGTATTAAATATGTATTATAAAATAATAAATTAAAAAAGAGAATCAAGTATTTATACTGCTTTTTCCATAAGCTATATTTCAGGTTAATGAAGTAGGGGACCAGAAAAATTTCTTCATAAGTAAATGACAGCTAATAAATGCAAGAAGAATAACAGAATCAAAAAGTCAATAGCTTGCAACCTCTAATGAAATAATTTATGTCGGCAATTTGAGTGGTCCAAAAATACTAAGTAAAAGGTTGATGGAAAACGTTTTTAATGAATAGACCACATTGACACTATCTAAACTCGTTGGTTAACCTTAACATCACTAAGAGTGGGATAACCAAGCATTGTGTGCCTCTGGACATGATGGAGAGGAATTTAACAGGATGACATCTATATACTAGCAACAAAGTGTCAGAAATTGAAATCTGGAAGTGTTAACATTTATAAGATTAATAAAGATACGAAATACTTATGATGACCTTGGTAAGGCAAAGATTTCTTAGGTATGACACCAAAAGGACAACTCATAAAAGATCAAACTGGCAAATTGGACTTCATCAAAATGGAATCCTTTTGCTCTTTGAATAACACCGTTTTATAAATGAAAGAATGAAAATGAAATGAAAGAACAAAATTTAAAAGGCAAGCCACAGACTGGGAGAAAATCTTTGCAAAACATATCTGATAACAAACTTGAATCTGGAATATATAAAGAATTCTCAAAACTCTACAATAAGAGAACAAACATTCCAATTAAAAATTGGGCAAAAGGTCCGGGAGCGGTGGCTCACGCCTGTAATCCCTGAATTTTGGGAGGCAGGTGGATCACCTGAGGTCAGGAGTTCGAGGCCAGCCTGGCCAACATGATGAAACCCTGTCTCTACTAAAAATACAAAAAAATTGGCTGGGTGTTGTGGCAGATGCCTGCAATCCCAGCTACTCAGGAGGCTGAGGCAGGAGAATTGCTTGAATCCGGGAGGCAGAAGTTACAGTGAGCCAAGATCATGCCACTGTACTCCAGCCTAGGAACAAGAGCAAAACTCCATCTCAAAAAAAAACCAAATTGGGCAAAAGATTTAATTGGACACTTCACCAGAGAAGATATACAAATGGCACATGAAAAGCTCAACAGCATTAACCATTACAGAAATGCATATTAAAACCACAATGAGGTATCACTACATACCTATCAGAATAGTAAAAATGTAAAAGACTGACCTTACCAAGTATTGGTGAGGATGTAGAAAAACTGGAATTTGTATTCACGCTAGAGAAAATGTAAAATGGTATGACCACTTTGGAAAAGATTTTGACAGTTTCTTAAGAAGTTAAACATATACATATCATATATCCAGCTATTTAATTCCTAGGTAGTTACTCAAGAAAAATGGAAATTTATGTCCTTTCAACTACTTATACCTGAATTTTTATAGCAGCTTTATATTTAATAGCCAAAATGTAAAACAACTCAAATGTTCATCAAAAGGTCAATATATAAACAAATTATGGTGTATCCATATAATGGAAAACTGATCCACAATATTTATCCAAAACTAATGAAAGTATTGAATGACACATGGGTGAATAATAAACTACTTATACTGAATGAAAGAAGTTTGGGTGAGAGTACACACTGTATGATTCCACTAACATAAAACTCTGGGAAATCCAAACTAATCTATAGAGACAAAAAGAAGATCAGTAGTTGTTCAAGGAAGAGAGTGGGGTAGGCAAGATATAGAGATCATAAAGGTCATAAGGAAGTGGTTGCCAGGATGAGAAAAAATATTCTGAAGGCTCATTTGGGTTCAGATAGAAGAGAACCATGCTTGACTCATGAAATGTAAACAGGTATAGGAGAATAAGTAGAGACAGGTCCTACATATTTCCCTTTAACACCTTCTGCTGGGTGAAATTATTAGGTCCACTTTTTACTTAATGAGGAGTCATTGAAGAACATACAAGTAAATTTTGATTAATAGTAGACTTGAAGGTGGGTGCAGTAGGCAGAATAATGATTACCCCCAAAAATGACCACATTCTAATCCCCAGGACCTGTGACTGTATTACATTACATGGCAAGAGAGAATTAAGGTTACAGATAGAATTGAGGTTATTAATCAGCTGAACTTAAAAGACAGAATCCAGGAATAGCCAGCTGGGCCCAACATCACCGCAGGGTGATTGGTGAAAGAGGAAGTGGGAATCAGGGTAAAATATGACGGCAAAAGCAAAACTAGGGGGACACAGTGTGAGAAGGATTATGGCTATCGCTGGCTTTGGAGATGGGAAGGGACCACAAGCTAAAGAATTTAGGCAGCCTCTAGGAGCTAGAAAAGGCAAGAAAATAGACTCCCCTTGAGTTTCCAGAAAGGAGTGCAGCTGTGCTGACATCTTTTTATCCCAATGATATAATTTCAGACTCTGACCTTCAGAATAATAAGATAATAAATTTGTGCTGTTTTAAGCCCTACATTAATGGTAATTGTTACTGCAACGAAAGGAAACTAATACAATGAGTCAGCATACAATTTGGGGGAAAGATCAGAACAGGTGACAATACTGGGCTGAGTAAGGGCAGGCCAAGGTGAACTCTGGGCCTCTAGAGGGCAACAGGAAGGGATTGAGCACTGGAAAATAGGCTTGATAGACCCTTGAAGGGGAAAAGGGTCCTGAAAGAAGGTAGGCAGTGACCACCTTGACTAATTTCATTGTATTCCTAAATACAAACCCTGTATTTCTTCCCTTTCCCACTTTGTTGTTCACTTCTATGCAGTATTCTTTGCCACTCTTCTCTCTCCTGAATCCCAGTACTGCTAATTGCATTGTCTCCTGGTTGAATATATAGCATGAATGTTCTCAGCATTGTACTTATGCTACACTGCAAGTATTTTATTTATGCTAATTTTCCTTTATTAAACAGTGAGCTTCTTGCCTCTCCATCATGTCCAGAGGCACACAATGCTTGGTTATCGCACTCTTAGTGATGTTAAGATTAACCAATGAGTTTAGATAGTGTCAATGTGTTCTATTCATTAAAAATGTTCTCCATCAACCTTTTACTTAGTATTTTTGGACCACTCAAATTGCCGACATAAATTATTTCATTAGAGGTTGCAAGCTATTGACTTTTTGATTCTGTTATTCTTCTTGCATTTATTAGCTGTCATTTATTTATGAAGAAATTTTTCTGGTCCCCTACTTCATTATGTCTTTGTGCTGTGTTAGATGCCTGCCACAGTATATGACTAGTAAATTTTGTGATGAAGACTGGAAAGGAACCTCCATCTTCCCTGGATACCCCAGAGAAAGACATATTTTCCTCCCATAATTTGGCAGAAAGATTCCTGAGGGACAGGTAGAGACTTGCTGGGCATCCAAGGGAATTAGTAATTTTGTTGTTTTCATCAGGTATTCTCATTTTCCTAGCATAAGCCTTGCCAGTATCTTACCTGAATCATAAGGTACAACCTTCCCAACCAGTGCCTGAGCTGCAAATCTGCAACACTTTTGAGGTTTGACTACAACCTATTCCTGTAATCCTTGAACAATCACCATTCCCACTCAAACCAATGCAAGTTTTATTTGTGTAAAAACTCTTAGCCAGAGTTCTTTAACTCTCAGTTATATGATTGATTACCTTAAACCACACTAGCAATTGGATAAGGCATCAAAAACAGAAAAATCTGCTTACACAGTCTTTGGATCTGAAAACCAAATGGAAACATTAATTTCTTAAAGCTGAAAGCAGTTACTGGATAAAACTCCTGAGGAACCTTGAACAACCTATTGAACCAAAACAACATCCTGTCCCACAAATGCTTTCAATTCATGTTGTGAAATAAAACAGACATCATGTTTTTACCCTCAGAACATAAAACATAGTATTGGGCTTCCAGTGCTATGAAATAGATATACAATTTCAGAAAGTAGGATGAATAAGTCTCCAGTGCTGTTGAAAAATAATTATGGCTTAATGTTTATTTTTTTCACATTGAACCTATTGCCAGATAATTATTTCAAAATGAATCTCTTTCCCAATCCTCTGGAAAAGAATGCTTGGTATGTTTTGATTGGTCAGTGTGCCATCATGCATTTTATGAGCTCTTTGCTTAATCTGATGTTAATGTATTCTTTCCAGGCAAGGGGGAAAGCCCATGCCCTGTGGTGATAGCAGTGTCACCTGAATTGCTCAACTCATAAGAAGGCAACCCTGTCCTCTTTTTTGGTCATATTCCTTCACAATGCCTTCAATAGCACCATTCACTTCTCCATCATCACTCTCTTTGCACACATTCATTGTCTAATAACCTATACAAGGTCTGTCTTCCCTGTTATATTGTAAGCTCCAAGAGGGTAAGGAACATGTTGGTCATATTCCATATCCTATTTCTAGTGCCTAATACTGTGCTTGGTATATGGTAAGTACAATTTTAATATATTGTGAGTTAATGAATGAATGAACAGGCACTCTTCCTTAAGGACTAGGCAGTTTAATCCTAAGAAAACCAGGTGCTTTCAGAATAACTCTTTCTAAACAAATATAGGTGACATAGACATTTTCTCAATATACTACTCTGTAAGGAAACATTTCTTCATTTGTTCCACCACACTATAAAAACCCTCTTATCTGGCAATCTCTTCAACATGTATACATTTAACGTGTATTTAGCATTTTTCTGTTCTAACTTTTAATTGTGCTTGTATCTTATCAAACATATTTGTTTTTACTTTGTATGCTCCTAGACTTCCTCTCTGCCTGCTCTGATTTTTGGATGCTGCAGGTGAAGCACCTTACCTGTCCCAGCTTTACGTTCGGGCCTTAAATGCTGGCATTAAGCTCATACCAGCCCTTGGATAGGGCAGAGATCAGCTACTGTTTGACTTTAACAGAGAAATGAGATCCTAATGAAGACACTCTCAGGCACCAGATATGAACTAGCATGGAAATGGCCAAATTCGACCTTGAAGTTCTGCTCTCTTTTGGATTTCTTCTTCATATCAAATAACCATCAAAAAGTAAGTAAACTTTCAAGGGAATGATTTGTTGGATTATGGTCTCAGATTTCAAGAAATAGGGCTTCTAGGGAAAAACATCAGCATGTGTGATTTCATGTGAGGAGGGGAAGAGGTGGGTCTAAGGCAGAACACCACCTCTGCTCAAAGATGTTACTCATCTTATACCACATTTCAATTCTTCCCTCATCCTTCCTCCAGTCTTCAAAAATGTGAATTTTGGTCACTGTTGGCCTTGCCTCTTATTGCAAAGAAAGTCTTGTCATTTAGTGACTGGGAAACAGCCTGTTGTATGAATTGCATTTAAAATTATTGTGCAACTGGGACCATAAACATGAATGTATAAAGGTTCACAATCTTCCCTCTCTGTGACTGCTAGCTTGTGTCCAGAATTTCTGTGAAGCTAACCAAGAAAGTGGGTAGAAAGATCTGGGAATTGGAAGATAAGATACAGACTAGGATTTTGTTTTTCAATCCTATAAAGAAACAAATTTATTTATTTTTGTGTTTTGTTGGGAGAGCGGGAGGAAAGAAACCAGAACCCTGAATGCAATGCAGGGATGAGAAAGAGATTTGGTGAGTTGAGCAAGTCTTTGAAAAGAACTTCAGAGTGGTGGGAAATAGAAAGAAAGATGCAGAAATAATTGTTAGGAATTCTCCTAGATATTCTTTTGACATTCTTCAAGAGTCCCTGGTCAATATTTGAATTACTTTCTGATTAGTCTTGGTGTTCAAAGTTGTGTTTATTTGAATGTGACATAAACTGGACCACATGGGTCAACATGTTTAAATTGACTTCTTTTATCCATTTACAGAGAGAAATCAATATTGCAGGTAGGTGGAACCCAACTAATCAGAATTTTTTCTTAGCTAATTTAACTTTTATTTTCCTTGAGAACTCTTAAAAGAAATAAATAAATGAAAGGCAATTATTTCTTACAAGAAATTCTGTTAGAACACACACATACACAACTGTTATAGAATAGACACACGCTTCAAGCTTCAATACTTTCTACAAACACAACTCTAATCAGTAACATGAACATTCCACTGAAATTTAAAATAATGGCCTGAAATACTTTTTGAGTCGTGATTTTTGTACGTACTAAAGAAAGATAGCCAAAAGTGATTTTTGGCATAAGACCCAATCCCTTCTGGCCTGAGGTATTGTAATGAAAGGTAGTTTGCCGCATACCTGTCTGACGACCTAAACCCACTTCCCGTTTGCCCCAAGAACACTGTGCTGGCAGTGAGCCACGCTTTTTTTTCCTAAACAGGAGAAACAGGTTAAAGACACAGCATGCAATTCTGAAGGGACCCCAGATCAGTCACTTATGGACACATGTTTGGAAAAGAAGATCTCACTTTGATGCACCAGTCATTTTTTACTCTGTTCCTTTTCTTCAAAAGACGGGACTTTATGAGCAATACCTTAAGGAGAAGCACAGTAAGATTTCCCTCTACTCTGAGGAAACTCTAAAACATTGAAGGGCAAAACAACGAGATTTTTCTTTCCCTTTGGAAACTTTTTTCTCAAAATGACCCATTCCTACCAGGCCTTTGGGACTCCTCAGGTATGTTTACACTTCTCTATTAAGACAAAGGGGCAGGCCCTCACACCCACACAACATTGATAGACATTAATGTTGTGGCCAGCTTTTTTTGTTTGGGGTTTTGTCTTATCTACTTTAATTTCTGTTAAGAAGAAAACCCTGAATTCCAGCTTCCATCAATTGGCTGTCATCCCAGGCAACACAATTGGCAAAGCCCTGAGTCCTAAGACCTCCCCAAAACAGAGATGCCTGGGGATTGGAAACAGGTACCACTGATTATTTTAGCAGTAGAGGCCTTTTGTTGTCATTTGCCACTGTGACTTACACAATTCTTTAGTTGTGACTTTCAAGTCTCTCATTTGATCTTGTTTCCACTGAAGTTTTTATCCTGATTCTTTCCTCCTCTTCCCAGGCTCCGGCTTGTGACATCTCTGCTAGGATTGATATCAACACCATGGTTGTGTTTATGTCTCCCCCTGCATGCCAGGCTCACTGATGTGGTGAGTAGAGCTCTGGGAAGCTGAGCTGAGGAAGCTGAGTCATCAGTCACCATCTCTTGACTCCCTGGTTCTGACCAAAATGACAGAGGCTCTTCTCACTAAAGTGTACTGGAAGACCACAGCAAAAAGGAGGCAAGGGACTTCTCCCATTTGACTCTAACCACTTTAAAAAAGATCACCATTTTCGTCATAGCAGTAGGGAGATGTTAGTGTGGAAATCTCAATGCAGCTTCCATTTGATTTTGTTTTTCAGGCCACAGCTTAAATGACCCTTCCTAAATGGGAAACCACTTTGAAAATCTACTAAAGCTTTATATAGGCATATTCTATGATCCAGCATTTTCACTTCTGAATATATATATATATATATATATATATATATATATATGCATATATACAATATATATGATATATTCGTATAGCATATACATAATATATATATAATAGAAATCCATTCATATGTTCAACAAAAGACATGTACAAGAATGTTCATAGCAGTACTGTTTATTTATTTATTTATAGAGACAGGGTCTTGCTCTGTTGCCCAGGCTGGAGTGCAGTGGCACAATCATAGCTTACTGCAGTCTCAAACTCCTGGGCTCAAGCAATCCTCCTGCATCAGTTTTCTGAGTAGCTAGGATATACCTGGCTAATTTTTATTTTTTTTGTAGAGATGGGGTCTCCCTATGTTGCCCAGGCTGGTCTCAAACTCCTGGCCTCAAGTGAACCACCCGCCTTCACCTCCCAAAGTGCTGAGATTACAGGCATGAGCCATCATGCCCTGCCATAGCAGGACTATTTATATTAACAAAAAACCAGAAACTACCCAAGTGTCCATCAACAATATAATCATATATAAATTGCGGTATAGTCACATGATAAAATACTATATAGTAATGAGAATGAAAGAAATATAACTACACACAACATGGATGAATACCACAAACATCATACTGAGCAAAAGAAAATAGAAAAAAAAATACTGTGTGGTTTAATTTACACAAAGTTAAAAACTAAGCAAAATTAATGTATGCTGTTAGAAGTCACGATAGAAATTATTCTCTGGGGATAGGAGTGGAGCATGGTGGGGGGTCCTCCGTTCTTCTAGTAACTCTCCATTTCTTATCTAGACACTGCTTACCCTGATGTATTCAGTTGTGAAAAAGTTATGCACTTTTCACTTTTTATGTTATATTTTAATTAAAAACTTTTTTAAAAGTCATCTTCTCATATGGGCTACAAGATGGATGAACTTTGAAGACATTATCCTGAGTAATATAAGCCAGAAACAAAAGGATAAATATTGTGTGATTTCACTTACAAGGTTCTTAGAGTAGTCAAATTCACAGAGACAGAAAGTAGAGCAGCGGGTGCCAGGGGATGGGGGGATGGAGGGATGGGATAGTGGATGATTTTTGTTTAATGGGTTCAGAGTTTCAGTTTATGACTGTGTATAAGTTCTAGAGGTAGATGGGAATGACAGTTGCACAACAGTGAGATTGTACTTAATGCCACTGAACTGTACATTTCAAATGGTTAAACTGGTCAATTTTATGTTATGTATATTTCATTGTAATTTAAAAAGTCATATCATTGCAGACATTCTTGATCACCTCACATAAATAGTACTTAACATAATAGGTTCTCAATAAATGTCAAATAAACCAACACATTTTCCAGGAGATCTGAGGCAAGTTATGAAACACTTCTGTAAATCTTTAATTTAGTTATTTATTCATTATAAAAATCTTTATTACACATTTATGCATAAATTGTGGGGGAATTCAAAAGTGAAATGAGACAGCATGTTTTTTCAGAAATGAAACTAGCTCTTGCAAGTAGAAATGCATTCCCAGCCTTTGGTTAGTTCTCGGCTAGAGCTGGGTCAGAATAGCACATAGATTTCAACTCAATGTGACAGATCAAATTGTTTAGTATTAGCTGCTTCCAGAGTTTGTTGAAAAGGATTCTGAAGCCCAGCAGGGCTTAGCAGTAAAATGAATATCATTAAAAAAGAGTTAGCTTTGTGAACTTAGACAAGTTAAAAAAAATTAACAATGTTTACATGAGACCTTGAAAGAGGCATGATGGCATGGGTATTGTGGATTTTGCTATCCATCCTTAGGCTTGTCTCTCACCAACGGTGTTGCAGATGTGAAGCAGAAATCAGATTGAACCTGAACTAATAGATGACTTCCAGGTCTTTTTCAACCTGAGAGTCTTTGAGCATAAAAATGAGCGCCAGTGCTTAATGATCCTCATGGAGCTAAATAACAAGCTTCTTTAATTTCTTTTCTATAAAATGAGAGGAATTATTACTGCTATTTTGTTGCATAGGTTCACAGACATATGAAGGAGGTGGAATCCCTAAGATAAAGTCCATAGGTGAACACACATTGGGATGTCTTTTGAACTTTGATGAGAGCGAAAGGAATGAATATAAGATAATAAAATTATTATTACAACTGACATTTTTGAGAATCTATTGTGTGCTATGTAATACGTTAATATCTAAGGTACCTTGTAGCATCGTGCTTTTTATTTTATTTTATTTTATTTTATTTTATTTTATTTTATTGATACAGAGTCTTGCTCTGTCACCCAGGTGGGAGTGCAGTGGCGTGATCTTGGCTCACTGCAACCTCAACCTCCCAGGTTCAAGTGATTCTCCTGACACAGCCTCCCAAGTAGCTGGGACTACAGGCACCCGCCACCACTCCCAGCTAATGTTTGTATTTTTAGTAGAGATGGGGTTTCACCATATTGGCCAGGCTGGTCTTGAGCTCCTGAACCTCCCAAAGTGATCCCCCCACCTCAACCTCCCAAAGTGCCGGGATTACAGGCATAAGCCACCATGCCTGGCCATAGCATCATATTTTAACAACAAACTGATACAGTAGGAATTCTTACAGTTTACAGAAAAGAACAATAACTCATAGAATAGTTTTAAAACTTGCCCTAAGTCACATTGTTAATAAATAATTGATCTGGGATTGAACCCACATCTTTCCACACATTACGGAGACACTGTAGGGACTTGGTACTGCTTCTCAGACATTGCAATCTCACAAAAGGGCAAAGTCAGACTTGCTCTTAAAGGCAAATGTCCAAAGCACCTGTTTCTTTGTCAAATGTTGATGTTCTTGTCCTCTCTGCCAGCTCCTATCCCACAGGCAATCAGGGCCCTCACACTGTCCACCAACCTTGTCCACACACTCACCCTGACTGAGATCCTGAGGGTTCCCAGATCCCTCACCTGCCTTACCACCCAGGGCTTTGTACCTAGAGAGCTGCTCTTAAGCCTTTTCTGAGGTCTTCTGAATATCCCTACTCCATCATCAATCAGAGCAGCTGTGCTTTTTTTTTTCTATACCTGTTAGGCTTCTGTTAGGTTGAATCATGGGAAACTGCTGATATTCAACCATATTACATGCAAAAATATCAATTTCATATAATTCAAGATAATACATAAACTTCCTTGTAAACAGAAAGTCTGTGGCTAAATAATTTGAAAGTCATTGCCCTAGGCCTTTAATGAGCTTGACGTTTTGCTTGGCCTGGTAAAATTAAACTCTATTCCTTCTCAGACATAACTTGTTAGAGAATAAATGGGTACAAGCCTTTTCCAGGGCAATTTGTCAAAACATACTTCTTAAAGCTTTCCAGTTTTGACATCCAATAAAGCAGCAAATTTACTTCCAGGAATTTATTACAAGGAAATGATTAAATAAATGAAAAATATTTAGCCACTAGGATGTTCACATATTTGTATTAATAGTGGAAAAATGTAAAACGTACCTATCCCCACACATATACAACTAAATGTTCAATATCAAGAGTTTGGTTAACTCATGGTATTTTTATATAATGCAATACTATACATTCATGAAAAATTATATATAACCAATAAAAAAAGAATTCAGTAAAACAAAAAAATGTAAGTTTAATATTGAATGAAAAAATCAATAGCTTTCCTATCCACAAATGTATCCAGTTGGAATGTATCATGAAAGAGAAGATCCCATTTAAAAAAACAACAGACCAGATGCAGTAGTTCACACCTGTAATCTCAGCACTTTGGGAGGGTGAGGCAGAAGGATCACTTAAGGCCAGGAGTTCAAGACTAGCCTGGGCAACAGAGCAAGACCCTATCTCTACGAAAAAAAAAAAAATTAGCCAAGTGTAGCATACACCTGTAGTCCCAGCTACCTGGAAGTCTGAGGCAGAAGGATTGTTTGAACCTAGGAGATCAAGGCTGCAGTAAACTGCCACTGCACTCCAGCTTGGGCAACTGAGCAAGACCCTGTCTCAAAACAAAACACCAACAACCAAAAAACTATAAAATACCTAGAGAAAAAAGTGGAACAAGAAACATACAAAACCTGTATGAGGAAAACTTCAAAACATTTCAGAAAGACAGAAAGGTGAACCTGAATTATTAGAACACATACTATATTCCTGGATAAGAAAATTCATCATCATAAAGATGTTCTCCCGAAATTAACCTATTTATTTATTTATTTATTTATTGTGATTCCAACAAAAATGCTAACAAGATTTTTCATAAAGAAGACAAGATTATTCTAAAGTCACATGGATATACCAAAATCAACTCAAGATGGATTAAAGACTTAAACATAAGACCCAAACCTATAAAAATACTAGAAGAAAACCCAGGGAAAATTCTTCTAGATCTAGGTCTAGGCAAGAATTTATGACTAAGACTTCAAAAGCACAGGCAATAAAAACAAGCAAATGGGACTTAACTAAATGAAAACACTTCTGAACAGCAAAAGAAGTAATCAACAGAATGAACAAATAACCTGCAGAATGAGAGAAATATGTGCAAACTAGCCTATAGGCAACTAACATCCAGAATATACAAGGAACTCAAACAACTCGACAGGAAAATAAAACCCAAATACTATCATTAAAAAGTGGACAAAGGACATAAATAGACATTTTTTCAAAAGAAGACATATAAATGGCCAACAGGTATATGAAAAAATGTTTGACATCACTAATCATCAGAGAAAAGCAAATTAAAACCACAAAGAGATATCATCTTACCCCAATCAGAAGCTATTATTAAAAAGATTTTGGGGAGGATGTGGAGAAAAGGGAACGCTTATACACTATTGAGGGGAATGTAAATTAGTACAACCTCTATAGAAAACAGTAGGGAAGTTTCTCAAAGAACTAAAAATAGAACTACCATTTGATCCAGCAATCCCATTACTGAGTATCTGGCCAAAGGAAAGGAAATCAATATATCAAAAAAATACCTACACCTTTCAACTACTCACAATATCAAAGATATGGAAGCAACCTGTGTCCATCAATAGGTGATTGCATAAAGAAAATGTGGTATATATACATAATGGAGTACTATTCAGCCATAAAAATATGAAATCATGTATTCTGCAAGAATTTGGATGGAACAGGAGGTCATTATAATAAATAAAACAAGCCAGACATAGAAATATAAATATTGCATATTCTCACTTCTAAATGGGTGCCAGAAAAGGTATATGTATGTAGAGAGGGTAATGATAGACAATGGAGACTCAAAAGAGTGAAAGGGTGGAGGGGGTGGCTAATTAGAAATCACTTAATGGGTATAAAGTCATTATTTGGGTGATGGATATCCTAAAAGCCCTGACTTCACCATTATGCATATAATAAAATTGCACTTATATACCATAAATTTATACAATTTAAAATAATGTGATATAGGAAAAAGGACAGGCAAGAACAGTGAAGAGGCAAGAAAGACAAGCGCAATGGTGGGAAGGGGAGCATAGCCATATCAGATATGAAAACATACTGTAAAGTTTCTATAATTAAATTAGCATAATAATCGTGCATGATTGGACAGACAGACCAATAGGACAGAATTTTAAATCTTTAAAATAGGTCCAAACACATATATACACTTAATATGTACTATAGGTGACATCTCAAATCACTAAGTTTGTGAGGTGAGGGTAGGAAGAATGAACTTTTGAATACATGATATTGGGACAAAGGGACAACTATTTGAAGAAAAGATAAAACTGGATCCATACCTCATACCATGTATCAGCACAAACTCTAATTCAGACAACTACATGCCAAAAAAGTAAACCACACAAATACTAGAAGAAAATATAGGTAAATTTTTTTATAACCCAAGAATAGGAAGGCCTTTCAATTCATGACTCAAAATCTGGAAACAATAAAAACTTGATGATTCATGATATATGGTTTGGCTGTGTCCCCACCCAGAATTGTGTCTCCCAGAATTCCCACATGTTATGGGAGGGACTCAGGGAGAGGTAACTGAATCATTGGGCCTGTCTTTCCTGTGCTATTATCATGATAGTGAATAAGTCTCACAAGATCTGATGGGTTTATCTGGGGTTTCTGCTTTTGCTTCTTCTTTTCTCTTGCCACTGCCATGTAAGAAGTGCCTTTTGCCTCCTGCCATGATTTTGAGTCCAATTAAACCTCTTTTTTTGTCCCAGTCTCAGGAATGTCTTTATTAGCAGCAAGAAAACATACTGAAACAGTAAATTGGTACCAGTAGAGTGGGGCCCTGCTGAAAAGATACCCAAAAATGTGGAAGCAATTTTGGAACTGGATAACAGGCGGAGGCTGGAACTGTTTGGAGTGTTCAAAGGAGATAGGAAAATGTGGGCAAGTTTGGAACACCCTAGAGACTTGTTGAATGGCTTTGACCAAAATGCTGATAATGATATGAACAATAAGGTCCAGGCTGAGGTGGTCTCAGATGGACATGAGGAACTTATGGGAAACTGGAGCAAAGGTGACTCTTGTTATGTTTTAGCAAAGAGACTGGCAGCATTTTGCAGCTCCCCTAGAGATTTGTGGAACTTTGAACTTGAGAGAGATGATTTAGGGTATCTGGCAGAAGAAATTTCTAAGCAGCAAAGCATTCAAGATGTGACTTGGGTACTGTTAAAGGTATTCAGTTTTAAAAGGGAAACAGAGCATACAAGTTTAGAAAATTTGCAGCCTGCCCATATGATAGAAAAGAAAAACCCATTTTCTGGAAGGAAATTCAAGCCAGCTGCAGAAATTTACATAAGTAGCAAGAAGCCTAATGTTAATCCCCAAGACCATGCGGAAAATGTCTCCAGGCCATGTCAGAGACCTTCACAGCAGCCCCTCCCATCACAGGCCCAGAGGCCCAAGAGGAAAAAGTGGCTTTGTGGGCCAGGCCCAGGGTCCCTGTGCTGTGTGCAGCCTGGGCACTTGGTGCCCTGTGTCCCAGCCACTCCAGCAGTGGTTGAAAGGGACCAACATGCAGCTTGGGTTGTGGCTTCCGAGAGTGGAAGCCCCAAGCCTTGGCAGTTTCCACATGGTGGAAACTGTTGGGTGCACGGAAGTCAAGAATTGAGGTTTGGGAACCTCTGCCTAAATTTCAGAGGATTTATGGAAATGCCTGGATGCTCAGGCAAAAGATCCCCATGCTCAGGGATGGGGCCCCCATGGAGAAACTCTGCTAGGGCAGTGGGGAAGGGAAATGTGGGGTTGGAGCCCCCACACAGAGGCCCTACTGGGCCACTGTTCTCCAGACCCCAGAATGGTAGATCTACCAAAAGCTTGCACCATGCACCTGGAAAAGCCACAGACACTCAACACCAGCCCGTGAAAGCTGCTGGGAGGGAGGCTATACCCTGTAAAGCCACAGGGACAGAGTTGCCCAAGATCATGGGAACCACCTCTTGCATCAGTGTGACCTGGAGTCAAAGGAGATGACTTTGGAGCTTTAAAATTTGACTGACCTACTGGATTTTGGACTTGCATGGGCCCTGTAATGTCTTTGTTTTGGCCAATTTCTCTCATTTGGAATGGCTGTGTTTACCCAATATCTGTACCCCCATTGTATCTAGGAAGTAGGTAGCTTGCTTTTGATTTTACAGGTTCATAGGAGGAAGGGACTTGCCTTGTCTCAGATGAGACTTTGGACTGTGGACTTGTGGACTTTTGGGTTAATGCTGAAATGAGTTAAGGCTCTGGGGGACTGTTGAAGGCATGATTGGTTTTGAAATGTGAAGACATGAGATTTGGAGGGGCCAGGGGCAGAATGATACAGTTTGGCTGTTTCCCTACCCAAATATCAACTTGAATTGTATCTCCCAGAATTCCCACATGTTGTGGGAGGGACCTGGTGGGGGGTGGGGGGTGGGTGGGTAATTAAATCATGGGGCCAGTCTTTTCCGTGTTATTTTCATGA